>BQKN01060870.1:196775-219185 GCA_022839385.1 Asparagus kiusianus | reverse complement strand
ACAAAATAAAATGAAACTATATAAAATTTTTTGAGTTTGCAGGTACAAAAGTCGTGGTTAATCTACATGAAGCTTATGTCTAAGAACTTGCTGCTCTAACTTTGATAATTCCACAGTATAAGCTTGCTCAAGTTCGCTCCGTATCGTGATCTTCACGGAGTCTTCATCAGTAGCCAATACCTTCACGGCCTCCGTTTTCACCTTCTTCAACTGCTCCTTAGTAAGTGTCAGCTGTCCAGACGTCTCCTCTCGAGCGCGTTCTGCATGCACCCTCGTCATCTTCAAAGCAGCTTGGGCATCTTTAACTGCTTTTAACTCTTGCTCGAGTCGCGCTATAGTGGCATCACCTGACGCAAGAGAGGAATCAATATTATGAAGGGTTGTTGATCTGCCAGCATAAGCCGCTTCCAATTGGTGAACAAGCCCCTCTGCTTCCCGAACCTTAGAATCGGCAGATATTTGAGCTTCGCGCCATGCTTGTAACTTGGCTTCCATCTGAGCGTCTACGTATGAAGAAACTCCGGCCGCCTGAAATCCCTTCAGCTTTGTAAGCTCGCACTCGAGGCAAACCAAGTCTGCAGTAATAATATCCGCCAGGTCTGAATGCCCTTGACTCCTTAGAAGAGTCACTTGGGTGTCGAGATATGACTTGAAAAGACTAATGGAAAGCCCGCTGCGGAGGAGATTGTCAACCATCTCGTTCACAAATGAGAAGAAAGAGCAAATTTCCATGCGAAGGAGCATTTTATCCGGATCGTTGTTGGATAGTAGCGCCATGACGAGATCGTAAAGTTGAGTTGAAAATCCTAAAAAGAAGAGCAGCTACTTAGGAATCTTAGTCCGAATAGTTTCAAGATAAATATCGAAACAGGGCTCACCAATAACTACTGCAGGTTCTCTAGTTTGACACTCGGCGTTCAACACCCCTTGCACGCTTGCATGAGTTGTCGAAGTTATTGCGGATGTGATAATCGCAGATGTACCGACTTCTTCAGTTGGTCTTGCGATTTGTTCAGCCGGATAGATCCCCGCAGCTGCAGTAGTCATCTCGGTCGCCAGGGTCATGTGCTGAGGTTGGGCCACTGACGACTGAGTTTCCATGATAATTCCTGCCAACAACAAGAAATCAAGACCCTCGAGAACGTCAGATATCCCAACAATAGTAGCAGTATCAGTCTTAGCGACTGGTCCTACAAGAATGACTCCCTTAAGGCTAAGTAAAACTGATAAGGGAATAACCTTCACAGAAGGACACATGCCATACCTGAAGAGGAACCAGGCTCGACAACTGGTTCAACAAGCTCGGGGATTGGTTCAGTAACTTCAATGATGGGTCCAACCGTCTCAAAGACCGGCTCAACGACATCGATGACCGGTTCGGCAGTTTCAACAACTGGTTCAATAACATCTTGGCAAGTTTGTTCTAGCAGCATGTCGTCAAGTAATCTGTTATCAGAGCCCGAAGGGTCTTGTGGGGGATCAGACGGAAGTGCACCGGCTGTATGACGAACGGTTTCTCTATCACTCGGGCCTTCCATTGGAACATCTGAAGAGAATTCTAAGTGTTAAGACATAGAAAGAGAAATTGGAAATCAGCAATGAAAGAATTAAGTTCACCTCCGGAAAAGACAGAATGCTCTTCAATCTCAACGTCGACAATCGCATCCTGTAGCTTTTCTAAAAGAGCCAGAAGCATGTAAGCAATTAGAGGTGGGACGAGCTCTGAGCTGTTTAATACCCGAGATTGCCATCTAAAAGGTGCACTACCAGTAATAGGGATACCTGGGCTAGCAGCCACCGTCGACAAACCAGCCTGGCCCGCGGCCTCATCCGCTTGTGGCATAAGGTATGACCCTCCAAAAAAGCCTATGTCGGGAGAAGGAACGTCGCACATCATCGTGTCTTCGTCATGACCCCCTGGGACATAGAACTTGCTAAGTTTGAAGCTTGATAAAAATGACAATGACTGAAACATTACCTTCTCCGCCAACGGACGCATCGCCAGTCGCCTCCATTTGAGAAGTCTGTAGTTTAGAGTGGCGCTTGATGGTTAACTTTAACCTTTTTGTGGGCCGGATCTCTTGGAGAGCCACAGGTTTATCTTGAGTTGATATGGCAGGTGGCTCAACTTGCGATTCCGCCTGAGCTATGGCCCGAGATCGAGCACGGATAATGAGGCCACCTCCCTCTTCCTCCTCGGAATCTACATTTGGAAGTTCAACAATCATCCTATTGTAAGTAGGTAAAATTCTCCATTTTTTACGAGCTTTAAGACGACGAGCTCGATCAGCAATCGACAAGTCCCATAGTTCTTTATAAAAAGATTCAGACAAACCTGCTGCGTCTTCCACAAAGCCAGTGTTGTTTTCCGTAGCAACACCCGCGGCGAATTCACCTTCCTCGGAAGTTTCCTCCTCAGAGGCAAATGACTCTTCTTCTATTTCCTTCATTTTCTGTTTACCCTTGTTTGAGGGACCGACGAGCTTCTTTTCGCGCCTCCTTCGTTCCAAAACATCGTCTCGGACTATCCTCGCGGCGATGCGCGATACAACCTCCGCCTTTAAATCCTCAATCGACCGCAGGGGGACGGGGTCGTTAGCGGCCATGATCCATTTACAGCACAGATACGTGAGCTCTAAATAGCGATCAGTGTTCGGAAGATAGAACTTGGCACCGGTACAACCCGTCGCATTCCATAGCCAAGCACGAGCGCCATCCACTAGTCCGCCGCGAGTATGAAATTTTGGATTCGGATTCCCGACATATAATTGGTCATACCCGAATTGACGGGCGAATCGGCATGGCAAATAGGGCTCCAAATAGCAGCGCTCCTTTACTCGGAAAAGGAGATGGCCTGGCCTTATGTTCATGAGCCATCTGAAACAGCCAACATCGAGGGAGGTCCGGTTAGTACCAGGTGCTTCTACATCAACAAACATCCCGCTATATCTACCAGGAAATCGAGGAAGGCATGGGTTGATTATCCAACCCTTGTGCATGTGCAAACTCTTCCTGATATCTAAGAAGGGCCGAGCTGGCCACCTACACTCCTCGTATAGTTGTAGCAAAGGGGTGGACAGATCTGCACTCTTAGGGGATGATATCAAATCAGGGCGATGAAGAATTAACCACCCCATCAAATAAGTATAAGGGAATTCCGTCTTCGGCATAGGGATCTTCACGGATACGGTCTCATCAGTCTGAGTGAAAGTTGTGGTCAGTTGGCGAAGCCCGCGATGAATACAAGCGATCATGGCTGGCAAGAGAGATAGGCTTCTCCCATAAGCAAGCTGAACAGCGGGAAACAATACCTCAATCGGCAAAGCATCTGAAGATTGATAAGGCACCACATATTTCTTCAACCAAAGTGCAATATAGCCGGCCAGCAAGGTCTTAGGATGGATAGGTTTCTCTGCTTGCAATAAGAAAGTCCTAAACTTGGTTCCTGCACAAAATCGATCTTGAGCACTCGCAATGGTATAAGAGCGGGCGTCGCATTTCTTAATTAACTTATCAATTTTCGAACGGGCCAGCGGTTCCAGTTCACAAATATTTCCGCCATTTTTCTCCAAATTCTTAAACAAGTAACAGGAGAATTGCTTTAAGCTTATTTGAGGAGATTTCTTCCTTGCAACCGGATTAGCGCCAGCTAAAGCAATTTGATAATGACACGTGAGCTCCCATAATGTGTCATATCGGGCAGGTTTATGAGTCTTCAACTTCTGCAGTTCCTGATTTGAGGGAAAATATTCCTGATACGGTATATCTCCCAACTGAAGTCCGGAGACTTTGTGCATTTCGTGAAAAGGTAACCCCAATTCTCCGTTCCGTGTCACAAAGGTGTTAGAATCTGGATTATACAGTTCTATCAACCCCTGGAAGTGAAGAGCGTTCACCGGTAACCCGTACTGAGTAGCCCGAATAGCTTCATACAATCTTATGGACTTTAACTCAGCGCCCCAGCGATGGAGGACATAACTTGTCATCCGACCCCACCATGCTTTGTCTGAAGAGTGAGACCAGCCAAAGCATCGATATTGGTCGATGGGCAGTTCACGTCCTAGTCCAGCAAGACGATTCCTCACAGTGCGAGCTATTATAGGCACCTCCCCTTTAGGCGGGTCCTCCAATCCCATCACGCCCGGGTGTAACCCTGTAATATGTCTTCTGCCACGAGAACCCGGAAGTGAGTGACTGGTGGTGTACCCACAAGGGATACTGGTATGTTCCTCTGTTAAGGTCCACGGCATCTGTCGCGTCACAGCTTGCCCGCGCAATTCTGTTAGTGAACGGTGACGAGGAAATGGAGGGAGATATAAGCAAATCGTGCCGTCACTGTATAGCCACCGCTCGTCCACAAGCGTTAGGACATCGGGATCTGCCACAGAATCGCCGAACAGATAATGAGTCTTCCTTAAAGGATGATCGGGATCTGTATCTTCAGCAAACGGCGCGTCAGTAATTAATTGACGCGTGATGCGATGACTCCCCTCCCGTATCGACTTGCAGAATTCATCCGGGAGGTCCAAGGCGAATTGAGAAGTGCGCAGGATTGACGCCAGATTATCAACGGCAGTGTAATAGCTGCTCCTGTGGCCATCTATCTCGTGTTGAGAAAACGGCGTTGCAGGATATTCAACTGAAATAAATGACATGTGTTTATCAAACACCATTATGAAGAAATATTTAGATGACACAGGGGGTAGAACTCTTTTCACCAAATAGAATCGCCGTCTGATAGTTGGCGAGACGATTTTAGCGGTGTTATAAGTTCACAAGATAACGTACATGACGCGGTGATGTACCCTATCTTATGGGAATGTAATACGGCAGAAAATCACCCCATATGGCCTTGAGACGCGTTTCGACCAAGCAAAACGTATCCGATAAGCATCTACCCCCACGAAGGAGGGTATCAACTCTTCCCAACTGTCTCACCAAGGAGAACAGGGCGGGGATGTAATATAGAAGCATCCACCCCCACAAAGGAGGGTATCAACTCTTCTCGACTGCCTCACCAAGGAGGACAGAGAGGGTATGCGATATGCAACATGATATAAAAAATTTTGAATTCATGAACAGAGAATTGCAAAGGCTTACCAGTAAAAGACAAATGCTCCCTCTCAGGTGACTGAGTGGCTGAGCGGCTCCTCGGGAGGCGCGATCTCCTCGTCGACATAGCTAATCTGCAACAAAGATCAACAGCTCGGTTAGATCAAGAATCAAGATATATGAATCAGAGTTTAAAAAGGGAAATTGCGAATCTTTAATTGAAATTCTACAAAATGGAATTTTTTCTAATTAAGGGTCCAATTAAACCTATACGACGTTCTCGGCTCAAGTTAAGTGTCACAGAGTCAAATAGAAGGTCTCGATCATGATAAGATGTGGATTCACAAGCTCAATCATATACAAGAATAGTTCGAATTCAAGGCATGCACGAGTTCAGTTACATAAGAATTCGATAATACAAGTTCTCGAGCTATATACAAGTTCGGATTCAAATTATTTTGACCATATACAATTTGGATTCAGTCACATACATGAATCCAATCACATACAAAATTCAAGCCAAAGTTCCGCCTCAACGATGCATGAATTCAAGAGCTCAACAAAGTTTTCGGTCATGACCAGATTCAAGCTTTCAGCTTCGAAACATCCCACATACAAGTGTTCAGACAACAAGCTGAGAAGAGTTTTAGTCATGTCTACATGCAAAGTTATGAGTCAGATTAATAGTCCCCGAATCAAATACGGAAATTTCAGCCATGATTCAAAACACAGGATCAGACAGTTCAACCATATGCAAGAGTTCAGTTCGAATTTCAGTCAATACTTGAGTGCAAGTTCAAGTCATCATTCAAAAAGCCAAGAAATTCGGCCATGAACAGTAAGTTTTGGCCATGGACAGCGAAAATCTCGGCTAACAAAGAGTTCTAATCAACAACTTCAGTTCTTTACACAAATTCATGCAACAAAGTTCAAAAAATTCGGCCATTCAACCAACATCAGTTTTAGTTTTCCCCAAGTTCAAGAATTAGGGTTCCAACCATCAAACCAAAACCCATGAGTTCAAGGCAAGGAATCAAAATTGAAATCACAACAAGCCATGGAAGAAAACTTACCCAAGTTCCTGACGTTTGAAGAGGAAGAAAGTCCCAAAGTGGCCAAAACCCTAGGTTCGGATCTCCCCTCTTTACTCAAATCCGAATTGGAAGAAGAGGATGGAGTTGAGGAATTTAAAGGAGGGGAACGTTAATCTTGATAGGAACTCTTGAGTTGGAGGAATTCTTGAAGGAGAGGAGCTCTCAAAAGACCGGAGCTTGAAGAAGAAATTTTCAAGGAGCTGGGACCGAACAATAGAAAGAAAAAGAAGAAAGAAGATGGGGGTTTTCACCCCTTGCCCAGATTCCGACCCGCGTTCCGCGGGTCGGACTCATCTGACCCGCGTGAACGCGGGTCAGATCCATGTTGGTGCTTATTTTGCTGTATTTTTGCCTGTTTTCACCCGTTTTTCGAATGTTCGGGGTACAACCTCATCTCCCGGATAATTTCGCGGCATTTGGGCTCGTATTCAGAATGTTTGGGGTCCGGTATCATACTCTTGGATGATCTCACGGCGTTTTGGAATACTCAAGACCTAGTTTTAAATTTGGGTGATCTCGCGGCATTTTCACTCATTTTCGGAATTCTCAAAGTTCAATTTCATTTCCCGGATAATTTGGCGGCATTTTCACTCAGATGTGGAATCTTCGGAGTTTAATTCCGTATCCTAAATAATTTCGAGATATTCGAGACCCAATTTTATATTTTGAGTGATTTTGTGATTTTTCGCCTGTTATCGGAATATTTGAAATCCAAACTCCAATTGGCGACCACGAGTCTAAACTGTTTCCCATTTTGACAGGAAGTTCCTGGAGAATATTACATATAATAATTCTTAAGGATAACCTGGCAACCTCCGACGGGTACACGAGGCTAAACTAATTCCCGAAACTCCCAGGAGTACACGAGTATAAACTGGTTCTCCTCAGGTTAACGCGAAACCCTAAGGTCAACGCCGATCAACGCGTAGCCCTAGGTCAACGCCGGTCAACGCGTTGCGATAAAAGTCAATGCCGGTCAACGCGTTGCGATGAAGAGTCAACACCGATTGATTCGAAACCCTAGGCCAACGCCGATCAACGCGTAGCCCTAGGTCAACGCCGGTCAACGCGTCGCGATAAAAGTCAATGCCGGTCAACGCGTTGCGATGAAGAGTCAACACCGATTGATTCGAAACCCTAGGCCAACGCCGGTCAACGCGTAGCCCAGGTCAACGCCGGTCAACGCGTTGTGATGAGAGTCAACGCCGGTCAACCCGTTGCGATGAGAGTCAACGCCGGTCAGCGCGTTGCGATAATTAATCCAAAAAATCAACTCAATGACACGTCAACAAGAATCTATTCACCAAATTCGATTCAAGCCTTCAATAACGGTCAGACGATGAACGCAGTACCAGGTCCTTTAACACCGACTGAAGGTGGGGATCCATCATATCCAAAGCATTCCAGACTCCTCTATAAAAGAATGAGGCTGAAACACTTTGGAGGGGGTATCTGTAGGCGTCTAAAACTGTCTATGAGAGCCCGCACGAAACTCGAATGAATAGGCGAGTCAAGAAGATTCGTCAAACCAACTCGTGCACGTCAATCAGCCCGCGCGCATCGATCAGCACGCGTATATTAACCAACGCGCGTTCGACGATCGGTCTCGCGACGAAACATACAAATTAACAAATCTATCGAATACGCGACAAGAACAAGTCCCGGAAGAAAGAAACCAAAAAAAAAAAGAGAGAGAGAGAGAGAGAAAAAAAGTCAGCGAACCCGCGCATGCGCGGGTCGGATCAATCTGTCGCACAGTAAAGTTCTAAAACGCGTTTTGACGGTTTTAAATTGGTTTTTTGCAGGGTTTATCGGCTCCAGGGGTTCTTAACTGACTGGAGATCATCCCCAAACGTGGTTGGGCTGCTGTTGACTGAAGATAGAGCCAAATCCTTTGTTCTTATCCAAATAACCGCATTTTGAGGCCTATAAATATGAACCAAAGGCCTCCATTTTCTGGATCTGGAATTTTATCAAGAGGACGAGGTGCTGCTGGATTGAAGAGTGAAGGAGCACGAAATTTCAGCGAAGGTCAACGAGATCCCGGCGAACTTCCAAGCAAAGGAGAAGCCGTTCGAAGGATCCGAAGCCCGTACGTCCTTTCCTCGAGATTAGGCTTGGTCTTAATCTTGAGAAGAGCCCTGATTTCGCTTTGTCGATCTCAGCGCTTCAAACCAGAAAACTTCCTCAACTAAGACGAAGCTCTGCCGAATTTTCCTGCAAACCGGATCTGATTCGCGGTCGTCCACGGATTAACCCCGGCACCGGCAAAGAACCCACGCAAGCAAGAGCCGATAAACGGATCTTGTGTTTATTTTCAAGAAAGTTGTAATCTTTTATTCTTTTGTTATTTGAATTCATTCGTAACGCTTAAAGTTTAATGAAATCAATGACTAAGGTAACTTTCGACGGAAACACTCCCTTCAAACCCTAGTTCTCTCTTTTTGGTGATTTGGGAGGAGCTTTGAAGGGTTTTTCAGCGGATTTTTGGTGGATTCAGCGAGAGGCATCATCTTCCTTCAGATCTAGGGCTTCGTTCTCATCATAGGTGAGTAACATCTCGCCCAACTTCACCCCTTTTCGTTTTTATGCTTAGATTTGAGTTTTGATCCGGTTTTATTAAGCCTAAATCGTATTTTATGTAGATAAAGTATATCTTTATGGCATAGGATGTGAAAATCATACTTTTCAGTTTTTAAAAGTTCACTAATGGTTTTAGTTGATGAGATTTTGATCTAAAACGTTTTTATGAGAGTTTAAAACCTATGTTTATTGCTTAAAAACTCTTAAAATCACGTTGATTAAAGTTTGGGATTTTTGGTAATGAGGTTTAACTTTTTAAACTTGTCGTTTACTGCTATATATCACTATTGTAAATGTTAAATTTTAGTTGGGTATAGATATCCCCAAATTTTGATGAGTTTCGAAGCTGACAGAAATCCAGACTGGGGTTCTGTCTGCTGAGCGGTCGACCGCAGCGGACTCAGCGGTCGACCGTCGTGAGTTTTGTCCAGCAGAGTCACTTTTGCTCTTTGAGCGGTCGACCGGCATGACCTCAGCGGTCGACCGCCACCCAGTTTCGAGCCCAGTGAGTTTCGGCTCTGCGAGCAGTCGACCGGAGTGGTCTCTACGGTCGACCGCCGCACAGATTTTGTTGCACTGTTTATTTTTGTTGAACATTTCACTCGTTCGAGTGCCTGCCTCGATTATCTAACTTTCGTTCTCAGTTTCACTAAGTATCTATGCATGATAGATGGCCTGAAATGCCAAGTTTAGAATCACACACCGAGTTGAGTGTGAAACTTGTATAAGTAAATTTACCATGTATATCAGTAATACTTGCTCAGTTGCACAGTCCTCGTGTTGGACTATAATCCAAAGAAGTCCTCATGTTGGACTATAATCCATTTCGGTCCTCGTGTTGGACAATTACCTTATATCTCATGTGTTGGGAAACCTCTATATCTAAATCATGTATTGGACACCTTTCTTAACCCTGTATGCGACATTTCACATGGGTTATGACTTTACACTTATGAAGAACAGGACATGACACATATGTAGAGTATGATATGACACTAATGACGAATACAACATGGTATTTATGTAGGACGTGACATAATACAGTATATATGTTCTGATATGGGTTGTATTTCCTTTTGCTTATTTCTGTTTACGTATTAGACTCCGGGTTTGGTACTTAGGGATTTTCCATTTGAGATACAAGGTATATACATGAGGGTTTCCTTGTTTGGATTATTTCGCTCGACGTACCTATGCTCGTGTTGAAACTTCCTAAGTACTAAAACCCCCTTTGTTCTAGGACAATTGATTATATATATATATTCTGTGATGACTGTATTTTCTTACAACGAGCCCTCTCCCTTGGGGTTGGTTGTGATGTTGCTCGCTAGCGCTTTGACGCTCGTTGTCCCTCCCCCTTTCAGGTCACGAGCCAGGAGCACGGAGAGTCGCAGATTGATAGCGGACCACTTTAGTGTTCAGGTTTACTTTCTAGCTATGTATCATTTTCTGTGGGCTCCACTGTAGTTGATGTTAGATATTTGAGGACTGTTTTATAGATGTTGTAAAGGCTGGATGCCTTATTTCCTTCACTCAGACTTGTTGTATTTGAGACTTGTTAAGAACTCCAGTTTATTCACTTCGGACATTGTCTTTGTATTTTCTGTATGTTGGATGATGGAATATTATTTCGATCTCTATCATTTCATCAGTTATCTCTTGTATTATCTTTTATTTGCTTTTGTACCTACACCTGTTATTGACTCTACTAGAGTGATAGAATTGTGATGGTGAAACATGTTATTACACGGTGTGGTGCATGGTAGGTTTGACATTCTTAGTTTCACCTAGGACTGCAGTCTTGTGTGAACCCAGAGGCGTCACATCCATTTCATTCCAACTCTTTGCATCCAAGTCCATTCCAACTCTTTGGTGTAATCATTTTTTATGGGCTTTGGGCCTTTTAAAATTCTAATATTTCACTTTAGCTTCTTGAATTTCTCTTATTTCTTCATTTACTCAATGGCCTTTGTTGAGAGATGAGATTTTTAGGATTTATTCTTCATTAACCTGTAATTAAAGATAAAAGCAATTATTAGTGATATATTTATTCATATAAAATAGATAATGAGGGTATAAAATTGTAATAAAATATGATTATCAATGATACGTAGGCTGTCATTTATGACGCAGCCAGTTTGGTGAGTTGATACCGACATTTGGAGTTTGTTCCCATTCTCGTTTGGGTTCTCGACTTGTTATGGATTGAGTTTGTTGTCGTGAATTATTTTACTTCATACTGGACGCAACAAGTAAGACATTTTGGTTTAGTTGGTGTCGGCTTAGTTTTGAAAAAACTTCACCGAGGTGGAGAATTGTGAACGCGTGAAATGATAAGGACGAGACGACATGGGGCTGTGAACGAACGAAGACGTGACGTGACTCGTGGGGGCCACGAATTTTGTGTGAATGACGTGTTTTCTCAACTCGTGATGAGATCACGTTGAGGAGCACGTGAGCAGCAGCGATATTTTGACAGGCCTACCCGAATGTCATTTGATGCTATATATAGTGTGTTCTTTCTAGGGTTTCGTGTGCAAGAGGAGAAATAAAACGGTAGACGGGTTCTTTAGCTTCGGGCAGAGTGAAAGGAGAATTTGGTTTCGGCTTTGAGTTTCTTTTCGGCAGAGAAGAAAAGAGGCGGCTTTTGTGAGATTTTTGTGCAGTCTCTCGTGCTGATTTTGAGAGAGGAATTGAGAGATTAGATTGAGGGTTTATTTGTGAGATCTTGAGTGGTTGTAAACCTATTTGTATTCCCTTTCCCTCTAATTGTTGACCCCCCCCCCTCCTTGCCCCGTGAACGTAGGCAATTTGCCGAACCACGTAAAACTTGTGTGATTTGCTGTTTGTGGCCATTGTAATAGTCTATTAGGTTCCCTCGATAAATCAGTCCTAAAACTGATGAGATTAAGAGTTGATATCCCACTTTGTTGAGATATTCACTTCATATTCTTGTTTCCTTGGTGAGACAGGAATTCTTATCGATCTTTTTCTCTTATTGTGCACCAGAAACTTGTCAAAATTTCCGCTGAGCACAACAGGAGATACTCTCTCTATTTTTTTTCTCTCACTCTTCTACAAGAGAAGTTGTTTCTAGGATGAGTTTTTTCTTAAGGATTTGGAGTCTATTTATAGTGTTTGGAAAAATACTATGCATAATAAAATATTAATATTTTACTATATTGTGGGGCCCACCATTTTTATTTTATTTTCATTTGTCAACAACTGTAGGCTCTTTCGGTGCTCTTTTGTTTTTGTCAAAAGGGTCGGCTGATTGACAAAGATCAATTTCAATTTCAAGTAAGGCCTGCTTGTTTGCCTAAAAAAATTAAAAATCAAAGAAATGGAAAACTATTAAATCAAAGAATTGTTTTGGGAGTGTTTGGTTTGCTTAAAAAAGAAGGAAATCAAAGAAATGAAGATGAGTTGTCACCTTATTATAGGATGATGTGAGTGATTTTTTAAGAAAACTTATTTTGATGTTGTTTGGTTGGCGAAAAAAATAATGAAATAAATTATAAGAAACCTATTTCTTGTAATAGATTGTTTTCTTTTGCTTGGTTATTTTGTAAAAATAAGAAAATATATGACATGAGATGAGTTGTCATTATATTATTGGATGATGTGACCAACACTTAAGGAAATTGTTTTCCTAGCTTTTTGGGAGGAAAACAAAAAAATAAAATGTTAATGAGATGAGATGAGTTGTCACAATCTTATTGGATGATGTGAGTAATTTTTAAATATGAGATGAGATGAGTTGAGTGATGTTGTGGATGAAAATAATATTTTATTAGATGTGGTGGATGTGATGGATGAGTTGTTGGATGAAAATAATATTTTATTAGATGTGATGGATGAGTTGTTGGATAAAAATAATATTTTATTAGATGTTGTGCTGAGTTTTAGAGATAGAAATGTGTAAAATTGTACTTTTTGAGTTTTTTTGGTTTGCATTTCTATTTTTTGGTTTTTTAGGAAATAACCAAACAGCCCCTAAGAGGATATCCAAATGTTATGGAAAAAGATGTACAAGAAATGTAATGCCAATAATTTTATTCCTTTGAACGAATATACAGATTACAATTTGTAAATATTGACAAGAGAAGGACCTGCCTAGTTTCTGGAATGTACAAAGAATGTGTTTCTGCAACAGTAATTGATAGACCATCGCACGTTTACACACTCATTTCCTTTGGCAAGCTGATTTCTACAAAGTATAGGCTGCCAAGACAATGAAAAAAACACAGATCAAAACCAAACCCAAGAGAAGGATTAGTGTCACAACTGTAAACGTAGATCTTCCCTTGTCCATGAGTTTCATTCTTTGTTACTATCAATATACAAATCATTCCTCAACCGATGCAACCCCAACCCAATTCATTGGGGGAATTACAAAACGCGAAATTGATTCAAAGCAACATTAGCAAAAAAGCATTTTGTTATGAGATGAAACAAATGCTTCCTTTAGAATTTGATGTTAAATGAGAATGACGACGAAAAGGTAAATTATTCTACTTGTTGGGAACCGACCTTGCAGACATGAAAGCCATCCCAACAAAGACCGCTTTCACAGCTTGCTTCTGGCCAGCATAGTCAATTGCCACCGGAAGCATTTCATGTAAAGCGAGAAAAGCCATAACTCCACCGACTGTACAAAAGACAAACTAGTCAGTTAAAATGCAGCTCAAAAAAATTGTCACTCGAGCATAAAACAAGATCAGCTTAATAGGAGGAAAAACCTGCTCCAAGTAAGCCTTCAAGAATTTCAGGACTTAGACCGGTTGGGAAGAGATAAGCTGCATTTAGAATAGACAAGTCTTTTTGCAATTATTCAAAGAAATAAAACCATGCTATCTTTTAAACCAACTATGTGATACCTAGATGTTGTTTTATTTCTAATGAAATGCATAGGAATTTACAGGAAAAATCCCATATATATAGGATATTCGATAATCTGAATGATAGCATACCAGATATGAAACTTAATGTAAGTAACCTGTTGAGAATGAAACTATCTGACTTTCTTCAAACTTAATGTAAGTAACCTGTTGAGAATGAAACTATCTGACTTTCTTCAAAACTATCTTTTCAGTCCTTAAATAAGCTTATACATGTCTATAGGACGATAAATGTTCTGTAATTTTCACTCAATAAACCCAGTACAGTACAACTACACGATAAACTGCAGGTGTCCCACAATGGAATAGATCAGCAAGCTCTGTAATTATTTTCATTGTAAGGTGACACTATGCGAACTATTGCCAAGATTTTGGGAAAGAAAAAATCGGTTCAGTACATGATATATCAGAAAGAAACAAGAAATAAGTCGCAACGAGAGTCAATGTAAGTCAAAATTAGCATATAAATAAAAGTAAGCGATCACATACCTACAATAAGTACACCCAGCGGCTCGGCAAAACCAGAAAGACTTGCCAGTTTAAATGCCTGCCATTTGCTGCACCAGAAAAATGTTACGATAAAGGAAATGTATTAGATAACTTTCAGAAAGATAGTTACTGCTGCAGTTATTTTAACTTGGATCTAAATGCTCATGAAAAACAACAAAAGGGAGGAGCGAAAAACATTTAGTAGACAGTGAAATAAAAAGATGGGACTTCGCCAACACAAATTGTTCAAAACATGGTACCATCAATATCTCATTCTCGTCTAAGCTGACACCAAAATGTATTCAAGTCTACTGCCAAAAATGCATGTGGAGTTAGAAACCTTACCTTTGAGTGGCAAAATGGACAGGAAGGGCTATAGCAACTCCCTACAGAAAGATCATTATAATGAGAACTACAGATGAAAATAAGCGCCTAATCAGGAGTAATAAGTATAGAAACACCACAAATACAAGCTTGAAACTTTTTGTTTGAAAATTATAATTTACTAACTTAATAAAAGAGTAAAACTGTTAACGACAGGTGGCTTTTAAACGAGAAGGATTCCAAATAAATAACACAAGAGTAAAAGAATTATTAGTTCAATAAAAGAGCAAAAAGTGTGTTAACGATAGCTGAACGTCAAATGAGCTTCCAAATAAATAATAAAGGGGGAAAACTGATGTTGGCAGATTATGTTTGCATATATGGGAACGTTTCAGATTGAAAACATACCTCTGGAATATTGTGCAATGCAATAGCTAGAGCAAGGTTAATGCCAACACGAAGCCCCTAATTTAGGACACGCAGCATCAGAAATGAAATTTTAATAAATAAAGTACACATACAATTATAAGATGGAACCATAACAGGAATTTCTACAGATAACATATCTTACCCTGTTCCTGTAAAAAATTAAAAAAAAAAGTATAACCATTGGAATCAAGAGTTTTACTACTTTGTGCAGAATATATACAATAACCAACCAGTACTGCAGTACACTTTATGCTTCCTAAATGGAAGCCATTTTTAAAATGCTATCATATTGCGTAATACGTTAATAATGGTTGATCCATTTACAATTCCACGTTAATAATGGTCCATGAACAATTCCAAGTTTACAATTTATCACATCTAGGACAATATTATGATAATAATTTTTCATTCATCAAACCAAGTATGTACAACCGCTGAATGCAAATCTAACTCATGCATACCGATGCAATACTTCAACTCCAAACAATGCAGAGTCAATCTGCATGCCTACCCACGTGTGGCACACGCCACCTATTTGTGCACCATGATCTTGTTTGCTTGTTATTCATGTACCCTTATTGCATAACAAGTCAATTTTAAATGTTGTCTCTAGCATACTTTCGTGATTTTTTTTTTACATATAAACCGTTTCTGATAATTTCAATCAAGTCTTGTTATATTACGGTAACCAGTTAAAGCAGGCAGAATAAGTACAAGGTAAGGTAGATTGTGTGGTAATTCATGGACTGATGGTCAAAGAATAGAGACTCAGAGACCATGATGCTCATATGTCTCAAGAAGGTCTAGTCAACAGCGATTCAAGAACAATAAGATCCAATTGAAGGTACAGCGATTCAAGAACAATAAGATTCAATCGTATTCAAAATAGAAAAGAACTATGTCTCAAGAAGGTCTAGTCAACAGCTCTATGTATGAAAGCAAACAGGTGTATCTGGAACTTTATTCTGTGAATCTTGCTACACCATATTTTGCAAAAGAAAAATTAAAAACCACACCTTCATTGAACCAAGGAACACTGCCATTCCCTTAGGGAAGTTGTGCAAACTAATACCTGCAACTTATAGAAAGGAAAATAATTCATTAGATAAAACCAAGAAGGTGATCATTAGTTATCTGACAGACAAATGTAGTCTGTGATATGGCAGGCTAAGCAGATGAGTATAATAGCTCAGCTTTCCGAATTTGCATAACCAAGTCATACATCAAGTCCTAATTTATACACTAAAAAATATAAAGAAGAAGTTACTAGAGTAATCATAATCCTGAACTAAGAAAATGAGAAAACTATACAAAGGTATCAATCAAACTCTTTTAGTTGCATCATTCAGATTATAATCTAAATTCAGTTATTCATATCAACATTCTTGATCTGCGATCATAAATGACGTAGAATGATGAAG
The DNA here is from genome assembly GCA_022839385.1 of Asparagus kiusianus. NCBI lineage: Eukaryota > Viridiplantae > Streptophyta > Magnoliopsida > Asparagales > Asparagaceae > Asparagus > Asparagus kiusianus. The sequence continues at coordinate 202,892 of BQKN01060870.1, read as the reverse complement.
GTGCAGATAATCATCAATACATGTCTAGAGATAGATCATGCCTTTGGTCCCTAATAATGCAAATATATCACATAGAATCACGCTAATTCTGGTGGGAATATTTTCATGTACAGGACTAAAGATGAAACTAGGAGCTTGAGAAAGAGAAAAATAACCCTAAAGACTAATTCTCCAAAATGAATTTTGCTACTCTAGGTGTCGATGAATTTAGAACACAGAGAACGGAAAGGTACATTCTAAACAGCAGAGCATGCTTACCAACTGCAGTGATAATTCCACTAAATAAGACCTGCCGGCGATGCTTCTTCATAATGGCTTTACCTGATCCATCATCATCATCATCCTGTTACCACAAAAGCAAACAAGTAAATGAAAATCCTGAATGCCGCCCATCCATACTAGGAACATGACTAGAATCTACACGCAGAAGTATAATATTTCTGAATCAAGGTAAACCGCATTCGAAGGTCCATACCTTTTTGTTACCTACATCTGTTCTTGGAACAAGTGAAGGTTCAGGTATAAAAGTAACAATAATTGCGAAAGAAATAACTCCCGCATAAAACTGCATGATAAAATAATTTTTTTAGATAAAGTTAACCGGTTATAGAATGAATATGCGTTAAGATGAAGGTGATGACTTCCAAATTCCAATATCAGACCCTGCTAGATTGCCAGCAATTTAATAATAATAATAAGCCTCACCCAAAGGTTACCCTTTAGAAAGCCAACAGAGTTCAGAGCATTATGGGTCAAGTCCAAAAATGACATGCTCAGCATGAGGCCAGCAGCAAAACCCTGATCAGAAAAAAATCAATCTAAACTGAAATCTTCCTTAAGTGCAACAGGAAAAGGGAATCAAAAATTTAAAAAAAAAACACCTGTAGAAGACCAAGTAATTTGAGATTGGGAGTATGACTAAGAACCACAAAAAGTGCACCTGAACCAAGCACAAAACTATCATTAGTTTCTATCCGGTCTCCACCGAGAAACAATTTCCATCAAGGAGAAGTAAAGAATGTTTTATATTATAAAGAATTTTATAGAGCCCTTAATGGCCGCTGATGAAGCTATCACTTAATTCAGCAAAAGCATCAATTGAGGTCATGCACACTCATAAATCTATTAAAAATGTATTTTTTTCATTTTGATTTTAATCTACCCTACACTACACAATTGAGGTCATGCATATTCATAATGATACCTTGTTTAAATTTACATAATTTTCTCCTATCATTCCGTTAAGGATAATTTTTTGAAAACACCCATTTTTTAAATTTATATAGCAAAATCGACCATTTTTTAAAAAAATCAGCAAAACCGACCCTTTTCAGATGAAAAGGGTCGGTTTTATCTGAAAATGGTCGGTTTTGAAAGAGTTTTTTGAACTGCACGGGACTAGCAGCCCTCGAACGGCACGGGACTAGCAGTCCCGTGCATTTCGTTTTCTTTTCGAACTGCACTCAGCAGATGACTGCTAGTCCCGTGCGGTTCAAAAAGAAAACGAAATGCACGGGACTGCTAGTCTCGTGCAGTTCGAAAAACCCTTCCTCAGCAAAACCGATCCTTTTCATCTGAAAAGGATCGGTTTTACTAATTTTTTTCAGAAATGATCGATTTTGCTATATAAATTTGAAAATTGGGTGTTTTCAAAAATTTGTCCTTCCGTTAATAAGCAAATCTCCCCCAAAACGAAGCTTTCCACAAATCTATATCAACATTCTAAGCTAACTACATTATAATTTCCATTAGCTACTCTACATCACCAAATCAACTAGCTGTAACAAGTAAAAAACTTTCTCTATAAAAACATCAGTTTTGAACTTTTTAAGAACCAAAAGAAGGGATACTGAAAACGGGTTTTTTAAAAAAGCTACAAATTTTAAGAAAATGACATCAAAACCCAGAATCGAACCAATTGAGGTGCTGAGCCCGCCGACAAGGGAGAGGCCGAGGGCGACGAGGATCTGAGGATCCATTCTGCGAACCCTGGGTCTCGATCAGTGATCAAGAGCGGGGAGGGGAGAGAAATTGTAGGGTTTGAAGAGGCGATGGAAGGGGTTGAGGCGGGAATGGGGAATCGAGGGGGGTTTTTGTAATTTTTTGATTTTGTTTACGAGGGAGGGAAAGCTTATTCGAACAGGGGAGGAGTGAGGAAATGGGTCAAGTCTGGAATTATTTAGTTTGCTGAGGGGTTAAGAGAGGTTCTTTTCTTGGCGATTTTTGTGAGCAGTAACCGTCTCGCGTTTTCCGTACGCCGTAATCGGGTCCGGTTCGGTTTGTCATTGATCCGGATCCAATAGGTAATATATTATCCCTCTAAGGCTGAAAAGACTTTTTAGGGCCTGTTTTGGTTGGTTTCTCTAGATTATGGGAAATGAGTAGCAAAAACTTTACTACAAGAATTATATTGTTCTTGTACTACCACCCATAAAGATTGAGATCATTTCCTATATAAATTGTAAAGAAAAATAATGAGTTGCTACGGACCATACTTCTTTGTACCTAGTAGTACAAGAATAGTACAACCATCGCTGTACATTTAGTATTTTTTTTAGTAGGAAGTAGGTTTTCATGCAAAATATTTATTTCCATAGTTTTCTAGTTATTTTATGGAAATAGCATTTTTTTAATGTTTATTTCACGATAAATGAATGATGGAAAACCATTTCTATGCAACCTAATGTTTTGGTTGGCAAAACCAAATCATAAAAAAGACATCAATGATTGATAATAAATGAGTAGAGCAATTTTTTATTATTGTTTCACATGGTTTCTGTCCAATCTCAGAAATGACATTTCTCATTTTCATTTTCATGTATTAATGACGAGGAAGGAGGAGAAAACTATCTAGTAATAGATTCTAAATCAATATAATAATAAAAAATTCCTATTTATTACTTTCATGCTCCCTATGATTTTTTTTTCAAACATATAGGAAATTAAGGAACAAAATGAATTATGTATCTTACACTTGCTATGAGTTTTAGACCATTGCAAATAGTAAATACCGATATTGATCGAATTTTATATCAGTATAAATGAGATTGGAATAAATGCCCTCACCAACTTTGAATTGTGAAATTTCAGTAATAAAGTCTCAATCTAACTCCTTATAAATTTTTATATAGGTCTTGTGGGTGGAAAAGTGGGTGCTGGTTCTTTTCTGGTATAAAAATATGCAGCCAACCAGAAGGCAATTTTCTACTCTTGTCAATGTTGTCATCTCAAAGAATGTTTCATAATTCCAGAACATTAGCACACCTGCAAATGATTCGGGTCAACTTCGCTTCTGGGCTGCTAACAACCTTTAGTGGGCTCCAGTTTTCTTTACTTGCTACATTTCTATTGGGTTGGTGGGCTTACTCAAAGGAACAGCATAGGTTGGGCCCACAACAGCCTGTTCACCTTCTTCCCATTTGTTTTACAAAATTACCAATTTATGCATGATTGATCCCGAGGCCAATAACTTGCGCTTATTATTAAGTTCAGATGGTCAATAATATGAATCTAGATCCGATAAGGACACGCATCCAACTTATAGGATATATTTTGCGGATATATGAGTACGAATATGGATACTAAGTATTTACATCTGATAAGATATTAGAATAAAATATTCATATATGTAGTCAAATATCCTATAATTTGTTGGTCGTACGATTTACTTTGTATAACATGACTTCGCATCTGTGTATAATAACGTCTCTTATTTCGTCATATTTTATTCTAGGGAATGCGGATAACCGTTTTCTGTATTTGTATTCCTATTTGTATCTATGATAGTGAATAGATATGGATATGATAAGCGACATTTGTATTGCACCACTACCAACTTAACCCGAATCCAGGTATCCTTCATATGGATCCGGTTTGATTACGGGTAAACTCCTCATAAACCCAAAACCCCATCTCCAAACACATGGAGGCCACCAAACCCCCTCTAAAAAAAAACTTAACAAAAACAATCCAATAAACTAATCACCTCAAAACTATTAACAACTCTAGTCTAGCTCCCACCCTCCTCCCACTATAAAAACCCTCCCTCGCCCTTCCTCTCTCTTCAAGCTTTCACAACACAAAACTCCACTCTTCTCCAAAAACCCTTATAATCATCAGCCTGAAAATTCCTATAGAGATATGGAGATGAAGAAGATGGTCTGCGCGGTTCTCGTCGCCGCAGCTTCAGCGACCACTGCGATGGCAGCCGAGGCTCCTGCTCCGGCCCCCACCAGCGCATCGTTCGCTGTTGGCCCGGCCGTCGGGGCTCTCATCGGAGCCTCTGCTCTCTCTTTCCTTGCAAGCTACTTGCAGTAACAAGAGAGAGTAAGAAGGAGATGAGAGTTAAGTCGTGGGTTTACAATGCAATTAGGGAATGATTTGTGGCGTAATTTGTTTAATATTGTCCTTATTTATGATTCAATATTTTCCTTATTGTTTGGTCTGAGACGTTGGTTGGTTGGAGGTTGGTGTAAATTTTTTTTTTTTTCTCGTTTATGAAATGAATAAATGAAACCATTTTGTTTACTGTGTTTGTTCTACGCTACAATTTTTTAGCAACAAATTAAAACCACTAGAAGAAGTAGAGAGTGCTCTCTTTTTCTTTCATTTTATATTTATTATTCTTTGTCATTCAAACATGTTCTCATCTTTAAATATTTGCAGATAAGTCTTCCCGGTCTTATTTCCAGCTATTATAAGATCCTAATACGACGATTCTATTACGAACAAAATTATCAAACCCAAATGGGGTTTTTCCAATATTATTAGTCCTTAAATCTGTCTTATTTTGAAATTAGCTCCTCAAATCATGGAAGTTACAACATCCCTCGTGTCTTAAAGTTATTTTAAAATTAGTCCCTCAAATTAATCATGGAAATTACTGTTAAGCCCCCAAATCTTAAGCTGTTTTTGAATCAGTCCCTCCAATCAAGAATAAAAGTAGGAACCAGAGGGATTACTTTAAAAAGACTTACGAGAATTTGGGAATCTGATCACAATTTCAGTGATTTTAAGCGAGTAATTGGTCTCTATTTGCTATTCTTACTCTTGATTCGAGGGACTAGTGTCAAAACGACTTGAGATTTTTGGAACTTAATAGAAAATTCAATGATTTGAGGGACTAATTTCAAAACAGCTTAACGGACCTAATAGCAAAGCCATGATTTGAGGGACAAATTTCAAACTTCAAAGTGCGGAAGATTTAAGGGACTAATATCTAAAAACCAAATAACAAAATTTTGCAATAGAACGCAGAGCAACCTAATAAGTTTTGAGGGAAAAAAGACGCCTAAAAGAAAATCAACTGTAACCCTGAAATTTGATAATTTAACCCGATTGCTCCCAAAGCAGCAGCAGAATGATCACAAGCAAACAACATTCACTAGCCTCATCATTAATTATAGAAAATAGTTCTGTTTGTTCAGAACAGCATATGGGATTAAAGGGAGCATAACTTTGCCAGAAACCATGTTAAGATCGAATTGGGATCCTCTCCTAATGAATCCTCTCCTAATATCTCCTAATAAGAAGATCTTGGCCTTTGATTTATCAATCAAAGGCTAAGATCTTATCCTTATCTCCCCCCTACTTTTGTGCATGAGGAGATCTTGGCTTTTGATTGATAAATCAAAGGCCAAGATCTCATTAGGAGATATTAGGAACCCTCTCTAGAGGAAGTTGTGTCAAAATAAAAGGATCATCTTTTTATTGGTTTTATACATCATACGCCAACCATTTGCTTCAGAAATTCACCAATGACCATAAAGATTGACCTGTTAAAACCTGAAGACAATACAGTAGCAACTTCAGTTTAAATCAAGAACACATCACGCACGCATATAATTGGCCCTAGCGTAAGAATCCAGGAACAGTTTATAAAGTAAAAAAGTTTAAAAATGGAAAGGGGAAAAATCTACAGATACCCCCCGCAGTAAAAAATAATGGATGACAACAAGCTGTACTCAAACCAGAAACTATAATAAGGGAACGTCAAATTCATAAATCAGAAACAAACACAGATGCCCCTGCTCTAATAATAAAGCAGCATAGCGTGCATAGACAATAGAACACTAAGCAAGTTTCACAACAATAAACTTCAAGCCAGCTGCCCATAAT
>BQKN01060870.1:138970-186775 GCA_022839385.1 Asparagus kiusianus | reverse complement strand
ATATATATATATATATATATATGGATAGGAGCAATTAATCAAATTTGAGAAACCCAATAAATTAATAGGTCTATCTGTAAGAAGAGCCCCAACAAATCTAAATGAGGTGTAAAAAAAAAAAAAAATCTATTTTCCCCTTTTCATTTAGGTTCGTCCCTATTATATATATATCCTTCTTACCCAGTCAAAAAAATGTTAGTTCTCGCAATACCATATATATTTATCAACTACCATATTTACTAGTGCAAAAGTGGTAACTTTTAACGTAGGACACACACCAATTACAGATGTTATTTAGTGATTAAAAGGAACATAGGCTGTCGTCGATGTTATGTATTCCCCTCTAACATTTAAATTAATTTTGACGAAAAATTGTATAGTTTTATTTTGAGTGGAAAATATCTTTGATATAATATATAGGTAAATCAGAAATCAATACATATGGGTGGCAATACTGCAGGAACCCTAAATGTACGTCTATATATAGAGGGACTGTCGCAAAAAGATATCTCACCTTGCATTTGTGGCTACTGTTCACACATCTGAGACCTAAACATTCCTCAGTCGGGCTAGGCCTACGCGGAAGCGTGCTCGTACACCGAACAAATCTATGATCACGGAAGAAGAGAATCAACTACACACGAGCACAATTCAATCCAAATAAGACAAACCAAACCAAACACAGAGATATACGTTGTTCGGCAATTTACCTACGTCCACGGGGAGAGGATATGAAGATTCCACTAAATCAAGGAGAGTATAAAGAGTTACAATCTCATAAAATCATTCACACAAACCCTAAACCAAATCTCTCAACTTGCTCACAAGTTATCCCTCTCAATATTCTCAGTACAATCTAAAATCACTGATAAGAAACCCTAGAAAATCGTGTTTCAATTTATATCAAAATACAAACCCAATGCGAACAGGAAACCAAATTCAGGCCTTGCCCGACTCGCGGTCGACCGCAGAGACACGTGCGGTCGACCGGACAGAATGATAGAAACTGAAAACATTACAGGGTTTGACCGGTCGACCGCCGCACCAATCGCGGTCGACCGCGAAAAGTCCAGAGACTTTTCCAGCTTGCGTGCACGTTTGCGGTCGACCGCCGTGCCACTCGCGGTTGACCGCTGGAAAAGTCCAAACCTGTTTTCTGCCGTTTTTCCTGTAAGCTCTTCAATTCTTATAGGGTTTGGCCGGTCGACCGCCGTATCAATCACGGTCGACCGTAAAAAGTCCAAAGACTTTTCAGCTTACGTGCACGTTTGCAATCGACCGTCGCGCCACTCACGGTCGACCGCCGGAAATCCAACCCTATTTTCTACAGTTTTTCCTGTAAGCTCTTGAAGCCCACTCATCAGTTTTCACATCAAGAATTTGTTTGCTTCGACGTCGCAACAAAACATGAAAAGGGACAAAAAGGAAACCAAAGGAAGAACTCAATGAGCGTTTGAGTTAATAAGTCTAGGCGTGAATGAAAGAGTGTAGCTCAAGTCATTTTGGTGGGGCTTATAAGAGACGCCTTAATACTGTGATATATACACTCCACAGTAATAAGTACTCTCTTTTTGGGACAATGTTCAGTGAATGGATTGATTGCATATTTGACCTTTCACCCGAAGCTATTTGTTGAATCCTCTCTCTTATTTTTCCTCCTTCAGCTGATCATTTGTGTGGAATTAACTATCATCTCATGTACATATGTTCCATCAATGACCCATCAACGAACCTACATCATAATACTCCCACAACAAAAGTGTTCGTAAAATGTAAGTGAATAAAACTGATTTCAAGGGAACTGTACTGGCAGTTATTCAGTTGGCTTTTTTTTTTCCACCGGCTATTTTCTATTAAGTGATATCTAATCAAACAAAAGTAAAAAAACCAACAACAACAACATATTTTTTATAAAGTTAATTTTTTTTCTCATATTTTGAACCAAACAAAGAAATAGCAAAAAACAAAAAATATGACACTCTTTGAGTTCTATAAATTTTTCCTACCAATTTTATAGAATACAAGGAAATCAAATTTTAAGTACTTTTCTTTTTCCTTTTTTTTTAATAGAAATTGAACCAAACAGCCCCTTATCAGATGGTCTGAGGCAGAAGTTGACATTTGGCAGTAGTAAAGAAAACTGTGAAAGTGACTTGAATGATGTTGAATAAGGCTGCCTAAGTTTTTGTGACAATTTGTCAAGCTTTGCAACTCTTCACCTACCCCTTTTAATTTTTTATTACTACTAAGAAGCTATAAAAGGGGGAGGGGGGGAGGATGAGAGTTTAGAGCAAGCAGACTCAGAGAAGAATTAGAGAGAAAAACAAGAAGTGAGCGATAGAGAGAAGAGAGTGAGATGGAAAAAGAAATCTTTCTTTGTGTGATTCTCTGGTTAGAAAGTGATCTTATCTTTGTAATCTTCTCTTTTGTGATTTGTAAAGTGCTGTTCTCGCCCACCGACGTAGGTCATACTGACTGAATCATGTTAAATCCTTGTGTGCTGTTCTTTGTCTTCACTGTGATTATTCAGTGTTGTTATTATCTACTATTGTATAGACATCTTCTATATCTGTGTAGCCCCCCGTTGTAACAAACTGGTATCAGAGCCTGCTTAGAGTACGTGTATCTGCTTATTGTATGCTCTGTGGCTGCCACTAAAAGTGGATCCTCCACATCAGAAAATAAGTTAGAGTATCATTTACTCTTTAAAGGTAATGTGTACTATTCATGAGTACGATACTATTTAAAAGTACTGTTACTATTTATATGCATAGCTATTATACGTACGTACGGTTACTGTTCAAAAGTACGGTTATTGTTCATAATTACAGTTACTGTTCATAATTACAGTTACTGCTCTAGTGGGCTTCAAGATGTCTTCTGTAAAATACAAAGTGGAAAAATTCGATGGGAGAAACAGCTTCAGTTTGTGGAGAGTAAAAATGAGAGCTCTCCAAGTACTGTTTTCGTCGGAAATTAGTTTATTCATTGTCATTGAATCTGTTACAATCGTTTATCGATTACAAATTCAAAAAAGAGTAAAGTCGATCTTTTTATAAGACCTTCTTACATAATAAAAAATAAACAAATATAATCTCCTTAAAGCACACGTAACAAACGTTTATCACCCGCTGCTTCGCGTGTGATCATTGCCTGTGCCGAGAACGCGTTGGTCAGTTGATCACCGCGGATCAGATCCGATTATCAGAAAAGTTAATTAATACTCTTGTTTCACAAAGGAAACAATCGCAGAAGTGATAATCTCGAGTAAGCAAGATTACAACTCTTCTCGAGATCAAAACCAAGTTTGATCCGGAGAAAAGGGGGGACGGACCTTAGATCCTTCGATTAGCTTCCTATTTATGCTAAAGTTCACCAAGATCTGCTAGCCCTCCTCTGAAATTCATGCTTCGCTTTTCAATTTGACAGCACATCGCCTTTAGATTTTAGATCTCCTGCAAATGAAGGCCTTATGCTTATATTTATAGGCTTCGGTTGTAGTGTTTTAGGATGAAAATGATGATTTGATGTTATTCGTAGTTAACAACCATTTAACCACGTTCAGGGATACTATCAAAGCAGTCAGGAGGCTCTTAAATGACCAAATCCCGAGAAATCCCGTCAAAAACGTGTTTTCAGCTCAGAACTGTGTGAGCTACCAAATGGTGGCTCAGCCTAGTGCGAGCCACCAAATGGTGGCTCGTGCTTATACGAGCCACCATTTGGTGGCTCGGCATGGTGTGAGCCACCAAATGGTGGCTCGACCATTGGCCAAGCCACTGGCTTTGGCCGAGTCATTTTGGTGCGACTCGGTCGCTAGGTGCTGTTCTGGTTTTCTGGGTTTTGACTTGGTTTGTCGTTACACACGTTTCGTCGTTTTGTTAACTTGTCCATTTTACCGATTCGCTTCATGCACTTTGTTAACTTGGAGGCGGCTGACGAGTGCGCGGGCCACTTGGAGCTGGCTGATGAGGTGCGGGCTTGTTGCAATGTCATTAGTGATTCGCCGCTTTGTTGTTTCGATGACTCGTCGTCTCGAACTATGTTTGGACTCCTATAGGCATTTTTAGACGCCTATGGATACCTCCTCCTAAGTGTTTTAGACTCATTCTTTTATAGAGGAGTCTGGAATACTTTGGAAAATATATGTCTTGTCTTCAACCTCTTTAGTATTTTGTCGAGGAGATCACGTAGAAGGACCTGTGAATGACTTCAATTCTTGATTTCTTCAGTCTTCAATCCACTTAGTATTTTATTGAATAGATAGATGATGTTCTTCCGATGCTGCGTTTATCGTCTGACCATTGTTGAAACCTTGAACTGGAGTTGGTGTGTAAATTTCTGAACTTAGCTCTTATCATTGAGTTAACATTGAACTGATCGTCTATGTCAGGAGTTGGTATCTGAATATGATTAAACTCCCTGAAATCATCCTTTAACCTAGAATTTTTCCTTAGCCTTATTTTGGCGAAACTATCGATGCGTTGACCGGCATCAACCTTTACTGCATCGCGTTGTCCGGCGTTGACCTTTGCTATAATACTTTAACAGGCGTTAACATAGTTTAAACTCGTACGTTTGCTGGAGTCTACATAGTTTAAGCTCTTAAGACATTGGAACGTGATGGTCCCAAATGTCGGGTTGCAGGACCAATTATTAAATTTGTTTCGTCCGTAGGTATAGATCTTATCTTGAAGTTGTTGGATGCTCAAGTTACGCGACCAACTAATGAAGCTGGTGCGTCAATAACTCGTGCCTTTATAGGATTTTTGGCAAACCCTCAGCCATCAACGAGTTTGATGAGCCTTTACAGACTACCGTTTGAGTCAGGCTAGCATGCAGATTATTTAAGTCTGTTCTGCATATAACGTTATGCTAAAAGAGTTAACTCTTTTAGTACTACGAGATTGAATACGTAGACTTCGTCTTTCTTATGGAAATAGACTACCCGACAACGCGTGTTAGGTGCTGACTCATCTTTTCTTAGGATTCAGGATAAAAGTCCCCAGACTTGGATTCTGATATCTTTTTTACTCGGTGAAAGACTAAACCGATAACACGTGTTAGGCGTTGACTTATCCCTTCTTAGGATTCGGGATAAAATTCTCCATATGTGTAAGACACAGATTATGGTGTTATTAATAACAATATACCACAATGTCGAATATGTGGGCTTTTTATCCTATTTACAGTCAAGAACTAACCGATAACACGTGTTTAGCGCTGACTTATCCATACTTAGGATTCGGGATAAAAGTCTTCAGACTTGGATTCTGGTGTCTTCTTCACTCAGTGAAAGACTAAACCGACAACACGTGTTAGACATTGATTTATCCCTTCTTAGGATTCGAGATAAAATTCCCCAAACTTAGATTCTGGTGTCTTCTTTACTCGGCGAAATATTAAACCGGCAACGCGTGTTAGACGTTGACTTATCCCTTCTTAGGATTCATGATAAAATTCCCCGTACGTGTAAGACACAGATTATGGTGTTATTAATAACAACCTACCACAATATCGAATATGTGAGCTTTTTATCCTTTTTACGGTCAAGAACTAACCAGCAACGCGTGTTAGATGCTGCCTTATCTATACTTAGGATTCGGGATAAAAATCCTCAGACTTAGATTCTGGTGTCATCTTCACTCGGTGAAAGACTAAACTGGCAATATGTGTTAGGCGTTGACTTATCCCTTCTTAGAATTTAGGATAAAATTCTCCAGACTTGGATTCTGGTGTTTTCCTGATATGGGATGACTTCAACTTGTTGGGAGGACACGTACGACCCCCCAGCTTAAAGAGTCGCTTGGGGTTTATTCGCCGGACCCAAACGTTATTTAACCTAAGCTTTGCCTCAATCCTCATATGATGGATCAAGGCGACTCGCCATCATAATCTTGAATTTTGACAGGTTAACACTGTCGTGGGACTTCACCGAAGGTATGTGAGCAGTCAGAATAAGAATGAGGGCTATCAGAGACTCAGAAATGGTCGCGGGAGGCGATGCGAGTGCCGGCCAGGCTGAGCTGGCTCTGCCATGGCGCGATCCAGCTCGAGGTGGCTCGGCCTTAGCCGAGCCACCAATAGCTGGCTCGTGATTTTTGAGTGTCCCGGCACTTGTCCGAATCGATGTTTTGAATTTTGTCCTCCATTCTTGGTGTGGTTTTGGTGGTTTCTTAGCCACCTTATCCTCCTTTGTGTCTTACGCCTTTCGTGCTAAGGCATACGCACAGTGCTTTTGGATGCACTCTTCGAGAGTTGAACGAGTCCTTTTGATATAGACCCATTCATTAGCCGATGGTTTGGAGGAGGGGCTATTTGCTTGCTGTTGAGGTGCTTGGTGCTCCCTGAACTTCAGATCTGCGTGATAACGGATCCCGTCAACTGGATCCAAGGCCTTGGCAAGCTGACGTGCGAGCCGTTGGCGTTGTCTCTGACGAGCCCTCTTTATCAGAATTGACACGCCTTTGTTAAATAACTCCTGGACTGAATAGGAGTCATTGTGATCTGAAATCTCGGCTTCATTAGATGCCATAGCCAGAGGAGTGTTGCGGGGGGATGCCTCAGCAACACTTAGGCGAGAGTCACCCCGACCTTCTTTGCTGCCGATATCTTCCTGTACTTGGGGGACGAGGAAGATATTGATGAGGATGAGGAGAGATATTCCTCGAACTTGGCCTGGTAGAACTCATACTCGACCTCTTTTTCAACCGGGATCTTGATCCGTGGTTGCGACACGACAACATCGGAAGCGAGGCTGTTGGCTCTTACTGTGGTCGTCAGCGTGTTTTTGTCAGAAATTAGTTTATTCATTACCATTGAATCTGTTACAATCATTTATCGATTACAAATTTAAAAAAGAGAAAAGTTAATCTTTTTATAAGACCTTCTTACACAATGAAAAAAATAAACAAATACAATCTTCTTAAAAAACACGTAACAGACGTTTATCACCCGCTGCTTCGCGTGGGATCATTATCTATACTGGGGACGTGTTAGTCAGTGGACCGTCATGGATCAGATCCGATTGTTAGAAAAGTTAATTAATACTCTCGCTTCACAAAGGAAACAATCGCAGAAGTGATAATCTTGACCAAGCGAGATTACGACTCTTCTCGAGGTCAAAACTAAGTTTGATCCGGAGGAAAGGGGGGACGAGCCTCAGATCCTTCAAATAACTTCCTCTTTATGCTGAAGTTCCCCAAGATCTGCTAGCCCTTCTCTGAAATTCATGCCCCACTCTTCAATTTGACAACACCTCGCCTTAAGATTTCAGATCCCCCACAAATGAAGGCCTTATGCTTGTATTTATAGGTTTCGGTTGTAATGTTTTAGGATGAGAATTGATGATTTGATGTTATCCGTAGTTAACAACCGCTTAACTATGTTCAGAGATAGTATCAAAGCAGTTTGGATGCTCTGAAATGACCAAATCCTGAGAAATCCCATTAAAAACACGTTTTTAGCTCAGAACTGTGCGAGCCACCAATTGGTGGCTCGGCCTTGACCGAGCCACTGGCTTTGGTTGAGTCATTTTGGTACGACTCGACCGCCAGGGGCTATTCTGGTTTTCTAGGTTTTGACTTGTTTCGTTGTTACACACGTTTCGTCCTTTCATTGACTTGTCCGCTTTACCGATTCGCTTCATGTGTTTTGTTAACTTGGAGGTGTCTGACGAGTGCATGGGCCACTTGGAGCTGGCTGATGAGCGTGCGGACTTGTTGCGATGTCATTAGTGATTCACCGCTTTGTTGTTTCGATGGCTTGTCGTCTCGAGCTATGTTCGGACACCAATATGCATTTTAGATGCCTACAAGTATAACAAGGACTGTTCAAAGTCTTGTACATAAAGAATAAGTTACCAGAATCTATGCCTGATAATGAGAAAGAAGAGCTGGAGATGAAGGCACATATTGTCATATAGCTCTGTTTGGCTAATGAGGTCCTGCGGGAGGTTGCAAATGAAGATACCGTCATCGGATTGTGGCTCAAGTTGGAGAGCTTGTACATGAAGAAATCTCTAACAAATAAGCTATACTTGAAGCAACGCCTCTTCACTCTTCGCATGAAGGAAGATATACGAATTAAAGACCACTTAGATGAACTTAACATTATTCTTATGGATTTAAAGAATATTAATGTTAAAATCAACGAAGAAGATCAAGTACTCATCTTTTTATGTTTATTACCTCCTTCCTATGAAAATTTTCTCAATAGCATGTTATACGGTAGAGATACACTTTTTTGGAGGATGTCAAATCAGCCTTACATTCAAAAGAGTTAAGACAGAAAGTGTTTGTCGTAGGAGGAGAGAATCAAGCTAAAGACTTGTTCACTCGTGGTTGTCCTGAAAAGGGTGTTGGTAGTAGAGGCAAGTCTAGAAATATGTCTAGATCAAAGTCCAGGCCAAGAAAAAATGTTGAATGTTATTATCATCACAAATATGGGTATATAAAACCTAATTGTCCAACTCTCAAAGCAAAGGATAATTCATTGTCGAAGTGTGGGGAGGTGAAACCTTCAGTTGCCACTTTAACTGAAGAGTCTCCTAATTCACATGAAGTTCTTTTAGTTAGTGTTAATACTCATTCACAAGATGAGTGGGTTCTTGATTCGGGTTGTTCTTATCATACGTGTCCACATAGGGATTGATTTGTCACATATCAGTTTATCGATGGTGGGAATGTCTTGTTGGGAAATAACATGCCTTGCAAGAATGTTGTTATCAGATCAATTAAGATTAGAACCCATGATGGTATTGTTAGAACATTGAGCAATGTCCGTCATATTTCAGAGTTAAAAAAGAACCTTATTTCTTTAGGCACCATTGACTCAAATGGTTTAAAGTTTTCAGCTAAATGTGGAGTTTTGAGAGTTAGTAAAGGCTCTCTTGTTATGATGAAAGGAAAGAAGGTAAATACCCTCTATATCCTTGAAGTCAGTACAGTGACAGGTGCTACAACAGTGTCATCCTCAGAGGATTCAGATTTAGACACTACACGTTTGTGACATATGCGGTTAGGGCATAGAAGTGAGAGAGGACTTGATGTATTGAGCAAACAATATCGGTTTTGTGGTCGGAAAATTAGTAAGCTAGACTTTTGTGAGCATTGTGTTTTTGGCAAACACCATAGAGTATCGTTTAGTACCGGTGTCCACAAAACCAATGGTTCTTTAGATTATATTCATTCAGATGTTTGGGGTCCCTCTTAGGTACCATTGAAAGGTGAAGCTCGTTTCCTGCTAACATTGATTGCTGATTATTCTAGAAAAGTTTGGGTGTATCATTTGAAGCATAAGAGTGATGTGTTTGTAACATTCAAGCAATAGAAAGTTATGATTGAGAAACAAACAGGAAAGAAAGTAAACCGCCTCAGAACCAACAATGGGATGAAGTTTTGTTCCTTAGGGTTTGACCGGTTCTTCAAGAATAAAGGCATTTTGCGTCATCGTACCATTCGGCATACACCACAATAAAATGGAGTTGCAGAAAGGATGAACAGAACACTTCTAGAGAGAGCTAGGTGTATGCTCTCTAATGCCGGTTTGTCAAAAGATTTTTGGATCGAGACAGTCAATACAGATCTCCTTCTACAATAATTAATTTTAAGACTCCAGAAAAGGTATGATCTGGTGCCCCTGCTAATTACTCTCATTTAAGAGTATTTGATTGCTTTGCTTATTTTCATGTTAATGATGGTAAGTTTGAACCTAGAGCAAAGAAAGCTATCTTTCTAGGACATGCTACTCTGATGAAGGGATATAGATTATGGTGTTCTGATTCCAAATCACCTAAGCTTATTATTAGTAGGGATGCTACTTTTGATAAAAAATCCATGCTTCACCCGAGAAAAGAGTTTGTTATTGACACTACATGTACTGAAAAGGAGTCTAGAAAGCAGGTGGAGCTAGAGAGCTCAGCTTCAAAGAAAGTTCTTGACGGCACTCATGTTGAACCAGTTGATACTGCAGAAGATTTAACTTCAGATGCTGATACACCGTAAGAGAAACAGTATAATATTGCCACAGGGAGAACAAAAAGGCAGATTCGACCTCCTCAACGCTATACAGACATGCTTGCTTACGCTTTGAGTATAGCAGAATTAATTAAGATTCCAAAGCCTTCTATCTATAAGGAGGCTATTAGTGGTAATGAGGCTGCAAATTAGACTGTTACGATGACTGAAAAGATTAAGTCTCTTCACAAGAATCAAACATAGGAGTTAGTGAAGCCACCTAGGGGACAAAAGATCGTTGGCTGTAAACGGGTCTTCAAGAAGAAAGAAGGAGCTTCGGATACAGATTCTTTAAGGTACAAGACACGCTTGGTAGCTAAAGGCTACAGTCAGACGGAAGGTGTAGACTTTAATGAAGTATTCTCTCCAGCTATCAAATACACATCAATCCGCATGCTGCTTACCATGGTTGCTCATTCTAATTTGGAGCTTGAGCAACTTGATGCGAAGACTATTTTTCTACATGACGAGCTTGAGGAGCAGATCTTTATGTATTAGCCAGAGGGGTTCGTTGTTGAAGAAAAAGAAGATTATGTTCGTATGTTGAAGAAATCTCTCTATGAGTTGAAACAATCTTCGAGACAGTGGTATTTGAGATTTGATACTTTCATTTGAGCATGATTACTCTAGGAGTAAATATGATAGTTGTGTTTATTATAAAAAGCTCAATGATGGTTCTTTTGTGCATTTGCTTTTGTATGTTGATGATATATTAATTGCAACTAAAGATATGTCAGAAATTAACAAGTTAAAATATTAACTCAAACATGAGTTTGAGATGGAGGACTTGGGAGCCACGAAGAAGATTTTAGGGAAGGAGATCCACAAGAACATGCGAGAAGGAAGTTTATTCCTAAAACAGGAGATCAAGGCGCATACAATCAAGACGAGGTGAAGGAACAGGCGGACGAGACTAAACGGTCGAGACGAGATGAAGGAACAAACGAGACGAGACTCGACGACTCGAACCGACGAGTCGACAACAAACCAGACGAGACGAGGCAAACGGACGACTCGAGGTGACGAGTCGAGATGATGACTCGAGGCGAAGCAATCCAACCGATACCCCGAGATCCCGAGATCCCAGTCAATAGGACGAGACGACATGCCCCAATCGACATGAAGGGCAGTGTTAGTCAACACCTGCCAGTCGACACATCCCACTCGACACGTCTCAGTTGACACGAAGGAAGTCAGTCAACACATGTTAGTCGGCTCATATCCAGTCAACACGAAAGGTGTTGGTAATCTCCACGCCTTGTGTCGACTCGGATTTTAGATTAGGAAAGAGTTCCTTTTTGATTGTTTCCTTTTAGGATTTGGTATTTTCCTTTTAGGATTAGAGTTTCTTTTTAATTAGAGTTAGGATAGATGTAGTTATAAATATTAGTTCATTTTGTAAATTATTAATCAATTTTTCAATTATTCAATCAAGAGAATTTTCTCCTTGTTTACGTTCTCAACTTTGAAAAACTTAGAGCTTATAGATTCAAGCTCGTGAATTACCTGCTATTGTCAGGACTCGTCGACATTAGCATGATATCCGATTGGCCTCCCCGTTTCTACGTCTGCGTCAAGTGGTATCAGAGCTTCAGCTTCAACATCCTCGACAATGACAGGTGATGGTGAGAAGGAACTTTCTCTACAGGATCTTTCCGTGAGGATGGGTTCTATGGATGGAAGATTTGGCACGTTGGAGGCGTCTCTTCAGAACCTTTAACAAGCCATTGAAGGACTTAGCCTTCACCTTAACAATGGAAATAATTTTGCCGACGATCTTCACATAAGAGAACCCAGAGTTAGGCTACCTCGACATCCATGCCCGTACAATCCCTAACCCCCTCTAGTTCATCCCCCTCCATATCAACCACGCCCAAACCAAACCCCTCCATATCATCCCTCTCCGCATCAGCCTCCTCCATATCAAACACCTCCGTATCAGCCTCCTCCATATCAACCCCTCCACATCATAGATGACATCCCAACCAACCCCCTCTACTTGATGAATCTAGTGATGAAGGAGCAGACTATGATGCCCAATTTGAGGGACCATGATACGGCAACGTCTCAAGCAAAGAAGAAGGAGAGAAACCTTATGGCAGAGGTCGGGGCAGAGGGCTTCAACCCTCGTCGTAACTATCACCGACAGGGCGGATATCACCACGACCAAGAGTACCGGAGGAAGGTGGAACTCCCCTCCTTTGGAGAAAATCTAGACATAAAGGCTTTTTTGGATTGGCTCTATGAAGTGGAGAAATTCTTTGAGATGGCTAATGTACCCAAAGCAAATCAAGTGAAGTTTGTGGCATATCGTCTCAAAGGAGCCGCGACATGGTGGGATTATACTCAAAACACTAGGCGATGATAAGGTAAGCAACCAGTTCGGGTTTGACGACGCATGAAGCAATTACTCCAGGCTAGGTTCCTACCACCCGACTACCAACAGATCCTTTACAACCAGTTTGAGCAATGCTGTTAAGGCATCAGATTAGTAAGCACTTATACCGAAGAGTTCTTCTGTCTTACTTCTCATTGCGATTTGTCTATGAGCAAGGGACAACTTGCAGCCAAATATATCGGTGGTTTGAAGTACTCAATTCAAGAGAAGGTGACCATCCACAATGTGTACTCTATGGATGAATCCCATAATATGGCTCTAAAAGCAGAAAGATTGGCCTCCAAGATACCACCTTTCAAGTGAACCGACCAGGGAAGTTCGGCCGAGAAGGTAAGAGGTGAGTCGACAGGACCAAAGATGACTGATCGATCTAATCCTCCATGATCAGCCGAGCGGCTGACAACTCAACCACCACCCCAGATGACTCAATCAAATTAGTATGCCAAGCCGACTGTAGGAAAGTGCTTTCGATGTCTCCAACTAGGACACAAGTCCAACAAGTGCCTGTGGCGGCGGAAGGTTAATCTAGCGGATTATGAAGAGGCGGAGGATGGACACACTGCATCTGACGAAGATTATGAGGAAGAGATTGTCGAGATTAAGGGTGACAATGTATCGTGTGTTTTTCAACGACTCCTATGTGCCCAGAAGACTCCAGATTCATCACAATGACATCAAATCTTCTTTTCTAGGTGTTCAGTCAACAACAAGGTGTGCATCCTCATCATTGACAATGAAAGCTGTGAAAATATAGTATCAAAGGCCTTGGTAGACATCTTGAAACTACCGACTGAAGTAAAACCCATGCCTTATACTATCGGATGGATCAAGAAGGATCCATCCGTGAAGGTGACCGAAGTATGCCACGTGCCACTATCACTAGGCAAGACTTATAGTGATTCTGTTGCTTTGTGATGTTATGCATATGGAACGCGTGTCATGTATTGTTGGGACGATCGTGACAATATGATGTTGACGCCAAGCATGGCGGTAAGAAGAATGAATACTCTTTTATGTGGATGAATAAAAAGATCATCATACCACCTATTCCACCCTCTCCAAAGAGCCCCAAAGGTCAAAGTTCCAAATGTATTTCTCTTTACAATAAGGGAGAATTTCTACCCGAGTTAAAAGAGTTGAAGTAGATGTTTGCCTTAGTGGTGAAGGAGGAAGTGAAAACACCCATTGAGATCCCAGAGAAGATGAAGTCGCTTCTTAAGAAATTTGAAGATTTGGTTCCTGAAGAGTTACCATAGGTACTCCCTCCCATGAGAGATATACAACACCACATCCATTTCATTCCAGGTTCGGTACTTCCTAATCTCTCACACTATCGCATGAACCCACAGGAGAAAAAGATCCTACATGATACCATTGAGGACCTCATTAAGAAATGCCACGTTCGAGAGAGTATGAGTCCATGTGCAATTCCAGCCCTGTTGACACCAAAGAAAGATGGGAGTTGGAGGATGTGTGTGGACAGTCGAGCCATTAACAAGATCACAATTCGCTACAGATTTCCAATTCCTCGGTTAGATGATATGCTAGACCAGTTGGGAGATGCGAGCATATTTTTGAAGATCGACTTGAGGAGTGGTTATCATTAGATTCGAATCCAACCGGGCGACGAGTGGAAGACTGCTTTCAAAAGTAGTGAGGGTCTCTACGAATGGTTAGTGATGCCTTTTGAGTTATCGAACGCTCAAGCATATTTATGCGTTTGATAAACCAAATTCTAAAACTTTTCTTGGGAAGATTTGTAGTCGTCTACTTTGATGACATTCTCATATATAGCCGAGATGAACATGAGCATATGTTGCATCTCTGAGAAGTTTTTCGAGTGCTAAAGGAGAACGAGCTTTACATCAACCTTAAGAAGTTCGTGTTCTTGACGACTCAACTAGTGTTCTTAGGGTTTGTGGTAAGCTTGTAGGGAATCCAAGTCGATGAAGATAAGGTCAAAGCAATCAAGGATTGACCGACTCCAAAAAGTGCTACCGAAGTAAGAAGCTTTCATGGGTTAGCATCTTTTTATCAGCGTTTCATTCGCAACTTCAGTTCTATAGTTGCTCCCATGATGAATATCTTGAAGAAGAAGAGTGTTTTCGAGTGGACCGATAAAGCAAATACAACTTTTGCCCTTATCAAGGAGAAGATTCCTACTGCACCTATATTGGCGTTTCTAGATTTCGATAAGCTCTTTAAGCTTGAGTGTGACACGTGTGGTGTAGGTATTGGAGAAGTCCTCTCTCAAGAGAAGCGCCTCATTGCTTTCTTGAGCGAGAAGTTGAATGAAACTCGGCAAAAATGGAGTACTTATGAGCAGGATTTATATGGTGTTTATTGTTCTTTGAAGACCCGAAAAAGTTACCTTATTGCTAACGACTTCGTAATTTACTCCGATCATCAATCTCTTCAACACTTCAAGAACCAAAGGCATATTAACAAAATACATGGACGTTAGGCTTCGTATTTTTAGCAGTTTAATTTTACTTTGCGACATAAATCAGGAGTCAATAATAAGGTACCCGATGCTTTGAGTCAGCGGGTATCCTTGTTGAACATGTTGTAAGGTAAAGTTGTTGCTTTTGACTGTTTAAAAGAGCTTTATGTTGATGATGAAGATTTCCAGGAAGTTTGGGAAAAATGTTCAACAAGACAACCCGCAGGAGATTATATTATCATGGACAACTTTCTATTTAAGGGGAATCGGCTTTGTATTCCGAGAACGTCATTGAGGGAAAAGATAGTTCGAGACTTACATGATGGCGGACTTGGTGGACACTTTGGGCAAGACAAGACTGTCTTGAGTCTTGAGGAGAGATACTATTGGTCGAGTTTGAGGAAGGATATGGTGAAACTTGTGAGGAGTTGTCAAGTGTGCCAAGTTACAAAGGGACAAGTGCAGAATACTGATTTGTATACTCCTCTACCTATGCCCAAGGATATACATGAAGATTTGAGTATGGACTTTGTGTTAGGACTTTCCCGAACACAAAAAGGTGTAGATTCAGTCTTCATGGTAGGGAATCATTTTTCTAAGATGGCTCACTTCATCCCGTGCCACAAGACTTCGGATGCACCCTATGTTGCACAACTTTTCTTTCAAGAGGTGGTTCGACTATATGATGTTCCTAACTCGATTGTTTCAGATAGGAATATTAGGTTCTTGGCGATATTTTGAACTACTTTATGGTGACAGTTTGGCACTTCATTGAAGTATTCTAGTACATCACACCCTCAAACGGATGGACAAACAGAAGTGGTCAATCGGACAATGGGAAATTTGATTCGATGCATGTGGAGAGAAGCCAAAGATGTGGGATCAAGCTATCCCTCAAGCTGAATTCGCCTACAATTTAACTGTTCATAGTTTCATAGGTATGTCTCCTTTTCCTATTGTTTACAGGAAGACACCTCGACATCTCCAAGATTTGTTGAAGTTTCCAACAAGTAGAAAAATCAACGAGGCAGCAAGTTCAATGGCCGAGAATGCTATCAATATTCAGGAAGAAGTGCGTACAAAACTTGAGAAAGCCAATGCAAAGTTCAAGGCGCGAGCAGACAAGAAGAGGCGACTCAAGGTGTTTAATGAAAGAGACACGGTGATGGTTTATTTGCGAAAAGAATGAATGCTAACTGGAACTTATATCAAACTTAAGCCGAAATGATATGGTTCGTTCAAGATTCTCAAGAAGATCAATGATAATGCATGTATAGTAGATCTTCCAGAAGGAATGGCTATGTCAGCGACATTTAATATGGTGAATATTTCTGATTATCATCCTTCAATTGAGTTGTATTCGAGTGACACGAACTCAGAGACGAGTTCTTCTGAAGAAGGAGAGACTGATACAGGTGATCAAGGAACATACGGTCGAGACGAGGTGAAGGAACAGGCAGACGAGACCAAGCGGCCGAGACGAGATGAAGTAACATACGAGACGAGACTCGACGACTCGAACCGGACAAGTCGACAACAAACCGGACAAGACGAGACAAACAGATGACTCGAGGTGACGAGTCGAGATGATGACACAAGGCGAAGCAACCTAGCCGAGACCCCAAGAGCCCAAGACTTCGAGACCCTAGTCGACAGGACGAGACGACATGCCCTAGTCGACACGAAGGGTGGTGTTAGTCAACACCTGCCAGTTGACACATCCTAGTCGACACGAAGAGAGCCAATCGACACATATTAGTCGGTTTATGTCCAGTCGACACGAAAGGCGTTGCTACTCGCCACGCCTCATGTCGACTTGGATTTTAGATTAGGAAAAAGTTCCTTTTTGATTGTTTCCTTTTAGGATTTGGTATTTTTCTTTTAGGATTAGAGTTTTTTTATTATAGTTAGGATAGATTTAGTTATAAATATTAGTTCCTTTTGTAAATTGTCAATCAACTTTTCAATTATTCGATCAAGAGAATTTTTCTCCTTATTCACGTTCTCAATTTTGAGAAACTTAGAGCTTGTGGATTCAAGCTCATGAATTACCTGCTGTTGTCAGGGCTCGTCAGCATTGGAACGATATTCGACCAGCCTTCCCGTTTTTATGTCTGCGTTAATTCCTATCTCAAGATAAATACATCAAGAAGGTGTTGGAGAGATTTCAAGAAGGTGTTGGAGAGATTTGACATGCTTGATATCAAGCCTGTGAAGACTCTGCTTACTGTTCATTTTCGTCTTTCAGCTGACTTATCACCTCAGACTGAGGAAGAGGAGCAGTACATATCTTGCGTTCCTTATGCTAGTGTAGTTGGAAGCATTATGTATGCCATGGTCTGTATCCGTCCAGATATTTCACATGCAGTCAGTGTTATGAGTCGGTACATGGATAAGCCTAAAAATGTTCATTGGCAGGTTGTGAAATAGATACATAGATATTTGAGAGGATCTGCTAATATTGATTTATATTTTAGCAGGAACACAAACTTAGATTGTAGAATACTTAGCTATTCTGATTCAGATTATGAGGGAGATCTGGATAAGAGACGATCCCTGACAGGTTATATATTCACTCTTTCAGGTAGTACCATTTGTTGGAAGATGACTCTACAATCGGCAGTTGCTTTGTCTACCATAGAGACAAGGTATATGGCAGTGACAGAAGTAGTGAAAGAAGTTATTTGGTTGAAGATCTCGACTTACATCAAGGTGTTACTACGGTATTTTGTGACAGCCAGAGTGTAATATATTTGACGAAGTATCGGCTGTATCATGAAAAAACTAAACATATAGATGTCAAGTGTTATTTTATCAGAGAAGTTAAAATCATTAAGATTGAGAAAATTAGTACTACAGACAATCCAGCAGATATGATGACGAAGCCGATACCTTCGCGCAAGTTCGAGCATTGTCTCGAATTGCTTGGAGTTCAACAAAGTGGAGGTTAAACCCGTAAGGGGCTTTTGGTGAGACAACAAAAGTGAAGAGAAGATTTTCATATTCAAGTCAAGGTAGAGATTTGTGAAAGTGACTTGAATGATGTTGAATACGGCTGCCTAATTTTTTGTGATAATTTGTCAAACTTTGCAACTCTTCACCTACCCCTTTTAATTTTTTATTAATATTAAGAAGCTATAAAAGGGGGGCGAGGATGAGAGTTTAGAGCAAGCAGACTCAGAGAAGAATTTGAGAGAAAAACAAGAAGTGAGAGATAAAGAGAAGAGAGTGAGATAGAAAGAGAAATCTTTCTGTGTGATTCTCTGGTTAGAGAGTGATCTCCTCTTTGTAATCTTCTATTTTGTGATTAGTGAAGTTCTTTGCTGTCCTTGTCAGTGGACGTAGGTCATACTGATCGAACCACGTTAAATCATTGTGTGTTGTTCTTTGTCTTCACTGTGTTTATTCAGTGTTGTTATATATTCTCCACTCTTGCATAGACATCTTCTGTGTTTGTGAAGTCCCCCGCTGCAACAAAAACTATAGAGTTTACTGAAGGTCTTGGGTAAGTGAAGGACTTTTTTGCAGTATACAACCTAGCTAAAGGAGGGTTAGAAGCTAGATTATCATACCTTGGGGAATCTCTCTCTCCTGAGAGCATTAAATAGAAGGAATTTTTTTTATATATCGAGTAAGGAAGCCATCCATAAAAATTCGACAAAACCAGGTTCAAATTATAGTAGTCAAGTTTATACGTCTGATTGCAACTTTGTTTTTTTTTTCTTTTTCCGAGTAATAATATGGTGTAGGATGCTTAATCTGAGTTAGTGTCTGTTTTGTTTAGGAAACAAATCCGGTTTGATCTCAGATTTGACCAGTAGACTGTTGGACCCTAGAGGAGGGGGGGGGGGGGTGATTAGGGTCAAAAGGCTCTAATATGCAATTTAAAACATAAACAAGCAATCCACGGTAAATAGATGCAAACAAAGTAAATAAGAGAGGGTTAGGAATCGTTATCCTTGACGCGCGATGTGTTAACGAGGTTCGGCCCTCTGGCCTACGTCCCCGCTCCCCACTCTCGAGGAGAAATCCACTACACACCCGGTTTGGAAGCCGGAACTTCGTCTACACAGCGATCCCACACGATCTCTCTCACTACACAGTTTGATCTCAATAGATCACTCCCTCACAGTAGATCTTACTCAAGATCTCAACTACACAGCACAAGATAACAGATGCAGAACTCTCTCTTACAAAGCCCCTATGGCAAAGAGATCAAATTACTGAAGCTGGGAGGTGAGCTCACACAAAACCACAGAGAAGAAAGCAGAACTGATTTGAAAATTTTTCTCAGCAGAAACAGAAAACACTCTCTCTGGTTTTTCAAACGTTGGGCTAAGGAAGAAGAAGCAGCATTGGGGTTTTTATAGAATAGATTAAAATTTTTTTAAAACCAAACCCAATCTTCCTGTTTAGGAAGATAATCCCCTTTACAGAGTCTTAGCTCAGACTGAGCCAAGCACAAAAGAGTGAAAGCACGACAATCGAAGCAAAAAAAACGACCGTTTAAAAAATCTCGCTTTGACTGAAGGGAAAAATGCGGTCGTCCGAAATAACATCCGGTCGACCGAAAAATCACGTCGGTCGACCGACCGAAAAGTTCGGTCGACCGCGAGCTGCTTCAAAAACTTAGAAAACAAACAGACCATCTTCGGTCGACCGGGCCGGTCGACCGATATAGAAATCGAAATTTCGGTCGACCGCACCGGTCGACCGACGACCTCTCTGGAAAATACTGACGAATGGCTCTTGGAGCGGTCGACCGGACCGGTCGACCGCTTTCTGACATTTTGCTGAAAACTGTTTTTGACCATCTTGAAATATTTGCAAAATATTTATTTGACCTCTGAAAATTCTGAAACTTTGTAAAATGTTTTTAATACTAAAAAAAACTGTTTGGAAAAAGAATTTTGCAGATAGGTCCTCATACTTGTGAAAAATAAGGTTTTGTGAAAAAACGCTTAAAAGCTTGAAAATGAAAACGTGTGTGTGAGTCCCAATAGCTTCAAGTAAACTTGTAACTCTTTGCCTACATTCTAGTACTAGAGAGAAACATAAAGAAAAGCTAATATCCTCATATGAAAGCATTACTTGAGCTTTGATATAGCTTGAATCGGATGAAGCTTTTGTATGACTTTGTTGTTCTTGAAATAACGTTGCTTCATCTCTTGGCCTCCTCCTCCTTTGGATATCATCTTTGTAGCATATATTCCATCCATCCTTCATTAATGGCACTAACGAGCTTGATAAATGATTTTACTACATTTATACTCAATAAGCCATTAGTACCGATAATGGTGGTTGTAAGAACATCATCAAAACATAAGGGCTAACATAGACTTTCCTAGTAATAAAGAGTCTTTTTAGGAGTTTAAATATTTTAGAAATTCTTTTACTATTTTTGGTAGAGTTTGAGTCCTTGTAGGAGTCTTGTTTCTTTTTTCTATTTAAGAAGAGTCTTGTACGCCCTAGAAGCATAACTTTTCATCAATAAAATTTTTCTTTGTGGATTCGAAGTTTTTCGTGGATTCGAAGATCGTTCTTTGTGGATTCAGAGAACACATTTGGTGGATTCCGAGGTTACAACTTCCGCGCTGCGTCATAATAATCCAAAACTAGGTTCATATTAGTATTACGTATCCCCCACTCTAATATTACTCTCACCCAAACATGCTTAATGCAGGATTGTTTAACTAATTGCATTGCAAATCATATTTACACTTTGAATTCCAGGACTTACTATTTAAGGCCATGAATATGTCCTCACACAATCACTGTGGGACTAATAATTAGCCTTATTATATATATATAATGATGCAAATATATCGTGGTTTATCATATTTTTATTTGCATCCCCACAGTTTGATCCTTTGCAATTAAAACGACACTTCTGTATATGTCTTAAAATAAGTACAGATACATGCAACTTTTATTATAGTGGTAATACTTAGTATGACACGTAAGCCAGCTGAAAACCTAATTGCCATAGTTTTTTTTTGGTGAATGAAAATTTTTATTCATTACCAAATAATTGCCATAGTTCTTGTTTCATTTTTATGTTATATTGATTTCGACTGGAACAAATAAAGCTAGGTAACTCATCATCCATCATTATTCTACTGTCCCCCCACGCCCCCATCTAAATCTGGGTTAATTTGGTTTCTGACGTATGTTTAAGAGACCAGACTTTCTTCCTAACGAAAGAGAACAAACATATACATAGTTCCGTACATATTCCGTAAAGCCAAGAAGCTGGCAAATTCAAGTCACAACTTTCAAGTTTTCATCACCGGCCCTTGCGTTTGGAGGAAGTATGAACCATAAGCCTAGAATCCTAATGGTGGCCATAGTTCCTGTTTCATTTTGATGTATGATATATTGGCTTCTCGATCTTAGTACAAAAATAAATTGAGGTAAACCATCATCATCTATCGCTACTATACTTAAGCGTTGTGGAAATGACGTTTAACAGTCTAAGCCTTCACGTTAATTTGATTCCCGTTGTTCTTAATTTGTTTAAGATCTATAGATCCCAGTTTGTCACTAATAAAAACCAATCATACAAGTTGCATAAAACCAAAATGTACTGAATTCAAGCTACCATGCATGTTCAAGTTTACATCTTCATGAATTTGTGGGTGGTAATGGTAGTACTTACTATGTTACCTACAACCCTGAAACCATAATCGACATAGTTCTGGTTCATTTTGGAAACCCATCACCCACTAACAACTACTTTACTCTCTGATGTCCGGTGATGACCGTGGTCACGTTCACGAGCTCCGACGCCTCCTCCTGCTCCTCCTCCTCCTCCTCCGCGAAACAATTGATCCCGTAGGCTCCATGCCCATGCCCGAAAGACCTAACATGGTCCTTCAAGCTCCTCTTATGCTTAAAATCAGACCCACAAGTACAATACCAAAGTTTGCCGCAGTTCTTCTCGTGAGTCCTCCAGTCTCCCCTCACCGCGAAGGCCTTGCCACATTTTCGACACATAAACGGCTTGATGCCGTGTTTTCGCTTATAATGAGTTTGTAGCGTTCTGAAGTCTTTTAAGGGTTTCGATCGAGGGTGATCGATGTTGTTTCTGCATCCGGGCGCGCAGCAGTAGCAAGGGAGGCGCAGCATTGCTGTTGGTTGAGTTCCTCGGAGGGATTCTGGACCTTTTCTGTATTGTGAGCCATGCCCCCACATATGCATCTACAAGGTCGAGATGAAAAAAAAAAAACTTGGTTAATAATGAAATAACAGCCATAATAAATAAGGGTTAATTTGTGGATAGATCGATCCCATATATTCTATCGGTCCCATATTTTGGGTCCCTGTAACAAAGCTCCTTGCGGATAAACTCCCTATAATTCTATTGTTGCAGACCCTGAGTGAGATCTTTTCGGACTCTTTTACCCTCAGCGGAAGAGGAAATTATTTTTTGACAGATAGTGCTCCTGAGGGTAAAGAGTAGAAAATTTACTCGGGAGGGTCTATAGTCTATACTCAATCAGGTGAAATGCGCCGGTGGAACTTAATTTTACTGGGGAAAAAACGAATAATTATGGAGTGATAAAACTGAAGAGAGTTTAGTTCGATAAATACTA
This sequence comes from Asparagus kiusianus, assembly GCA_022839385.1. Taxonomy (NCBI): domain Eukaryota; kingdom Viridiplantae; phylum Streptophyta; class Magnoliopsida; order Asparagales; family Asparagaceae; genus Asparagus; species Asparagus kiusianus. The sequence continues at coordinate 164,323 of BQKN01060870.1, read as the reverse complement.
CTCAGTAGAAAGACAACGAAGGACAAAATATAAAATAATGAGGTGAAATGAGCCAGAGCGGAACTTAATTTTTTTTTACGGAAGAAAATTCCTTAAAGCGTCCACTGATGAATTATGTCAAAATAATGACATCGGTTAAACAGCAAAACTTTCTTACCATTTTACAAGAGGTTTAAAGAAAAATAAACTAATGACGTACAAGAAGAAGAAGAGAAGATTATGCTTGAAACAATTTTAAAAAAAAAACAAATGCGGTTGAAAACATTTTTACTTTCGCAGGTTAAACCATGTTTTAGCAAAAGACGAGAGAAAATCGGAAGAACTGATGAGGGGAGCAAACCATAAACCGTATGCAAGAGTATATATATATATATATATATATATATCGTGCACCTGCAGCATGAGATTGTAGAGGGACTGAGAACAGCACAGCTACCACAGCAGTTCTCAGAAGAAACTAAGAGTTAAATCTCTTTCCTCAGAGAATTATCACAAGTGCCGGCCAATGCTAGCAAACAAATGAGACACAAACTCCAAAAGTACTAAAAAGCACAAGGAACATTAATTATTGAGGTAGCCAGTACATGTGTAGTTCAATCACATAAAAAGGAGAGGTTGCCACTGTTCCTCTCCCTACCTCAGCCTCCAGCTAGACCAGACAAGGAAACTCAAACCTTCACGTATACAGGGAGGGGGAGGGGGGGTGTTATAAGAAAAAAAAAAGGGAGAACACATGGAAGTAAGTAAGAAAAAAAAAAATAAAAATGCCAAGATTTACATATATATATATATATATATATATATATATATATATATCACCCAAAGTAAAAATGAGGAATTGATAGAGGATACATATCAATATATTTACAAAAGTAACGGACAGATACACACCGGCTGAATGTGAGAAAGGGGCTAAAAACAAAATAAGAGGATCAAGACGCCGCGTCCATCGACTCAACAATCAAAATATGTCACAAGAACTTGACGGTGCGTATGAAGAACAACAAAAAAGAAAAACACGTACGGAGCTAGGTATATCGAGGAAGAAACAGGTAATTAATTAACAAGAAATTATTATTATTATTTTTTAAAAAAACCATCAAATTATTATAATCGAATTAGAGGAGGAGAAGACGTAAATTAAGAACATACGTACGTACGTACCTGCATGTTATTGTATCTGTTGAAGGTCTTGAAGCAAACAGGGCAAGAGAACTGGTTGGGACCAGTGAGGATCTGGGAGGGGGTTGGGATCCAATACTGTCCCTTGTTGAGCCTCCCTATGGGAGAGTACCCTAGGGGGGTGCTATCGTAATTATCCTCATCCTTTCCTTGGTATTCTCCATCATCCAGTGCAACAGTAGCGCCGCTTGAGGAGACCCTAGACGTGAGATCAGCTGCAGTGGGGCTCGGGAGGCCGATATGGAGAGCAACAGTAACGGCCCCGTCATCATCGTCATCATGGTCACGGTCATCATGATGGCTGTGAGGCGCATGATCATCGTTATCGTCATCATCAACGTCATGACATGACGTGGGGTCGGAGGGGGTGAGCTTGCTGAGGAGGGGGAGGGCTTCTTTAAGGGGAGGGGAAGGAGGTGGGGTAGCGTGGTGGGTGCGGGAGCTGGTCATGAGGATGTTGTTGTAGACGTTGTAGCAAGAGAGAGAAAAGGGGGGAGGGGTTGAGGATGGGGAGGGGTAGTGACTGTTGAAGAAGCCATTGAAGAAGGAATTGGTGTAGGAGTCTCCCATGGATTTAAGATGTGTTGTAGAGTTAAGGAAGGCGAGAAGAGCACTGTTATAAAGTTTTTTTTTTTTTTTTTCCTGGGAGGGAGAGAGATCTATAGAGAGAGAGAGAGAAATTTTAAAGAGTCCAAAAGGGTGTGGAGGGTTGAAGAGACTGAAACTCACCAAGTCAAGAATGATGAATGGAGGGGGGAGGGGGGGAGGAGGGAGGAGGGAGGAGGGAGAGGGAGTAATTTTAAAGAGTCCAAAAGTGTGTGAGGTTGACGAGACTGAAACTCACCGAGCCAAGAATGATGAATGGGGGTGGGGTGGGGGGAGAGAGACAGAGAGAGAGAGAAGAATTTTCAAGGGCCCAGAAGTGTGAAGAGGCTGAAACTAACCAAGAGAGAGAGAGAGAGTGAGTGAGAGAGAGAGTGAAACAGAAAATTGTTATTTTTCATGTGCACCCCAAAAACATAGTTTAACTTCTAATTATCCTCCAAATTATGATGCATATTTGATATTCTACCCTCAAAATTATATTCTACCCTCAAATTTTAATCATTATCCTAAAATTTAGAAAATAATATTTGTTAATTGATTAATTTAAAATTAAGAATAATTAGAATAACATGTTGTTTGAAAATAATTCATATATTTTGTATTTAATACATTAATTAAGTAGTATTTACATTATATTAAATTAATTATTTTTCATTTTAATAACCATTCTCCAAAATTTAATTTAACATAACACTTAAATTTTATTTCCTGAAACTTAGGATAGTACAGAAATGATGGTAATGATTTGGAAGACATTTGATAAGCATAGCTTGAAGGTATACATGGAAAAACCCAACAGAAAATAAATAAAAGATTTCTAATTATTTTTGGAGATATGAGAAAGAATTAAGCGGGCATGATCATCTTGGGAGTTTAGAAGAACAAAACCTTCCACTAGCATGTGAAGAACATCATATATGAACACTGTGCACCAACCAACAAGAAGGAAAGAAACAATAAAGATCGAGAAGGTAAATTCAGCAAAAGACAAGATCAGATACTAGGGCTAGATGCTGTCTCCTGCACTAAATAAGAGAGAAAAGAGAAAATTTCAGTTTAAATTTAACTTTTTGCTAATGCCCCCTCTAATTGTAATATTATTAGGCAAATTGCAGGGAACCCCGTCGATAGCAAAAATATCATGATGTGCAAGTGCGATATACCTTCTCTTTTTTTTGGTAAGTAAAATATCTTATTTACCAAGCAGCAACAAAGCATAAGAGTTTATGTACAAAAAATGAGCAGCTCAAAACAAAGAGCTCTAGAAAAAGTATAAAATAACACTCTATTTCTCACAGCAGATCAAACAAGTGTCTGAGAGAAGAAAAAAAATCAAACTTGTCATAAAGCAGCTTTAGAGACAAAAATAGGATATAGCTTCATAGCCATGCACCATCTCCTGCTTGCTTTGGAGTCTTTGAGCTTCAACAATATACCACGTATGTTGTTCATCTCATATATTATAATCTCCATGACTTCTTCTATGGGTCTTTTCTTGTGCTAGAAAAATTAGGAAATTCCTGCAAATCCACAATGGATAGATACAGCAGGCGGCAATAGGTTTTTTTTATGCATGCAACCCTCTCCATTTTTTAAACATACAACCCAAAGTAAAAAGGAATGCTTTCGGAGAGAGTATTTATTCCATACTAGAGAGTACCATAGGTATGTTAGGATACACGCCAACAAGAACGCCTCGAACAAAGACACAATACACACCCAAACGAACGTGGAATCACAGAATAAAATCACCAGACACAAATTCAATCACAGTGCTCACAGATATAACGTGGTTCACTCTTACGGAGCTACTCCAAGGTGCAACGACGACGCCCAATTCCTTTATATTCCTTTCCGATATTACAAAGAATAGATCAAAGAGAAAACCCTCTCTTGATCTAGATGCTCTCCAAGAATTCTCACAAACTCTCTCTACGTTTTCTCTCTCACTCTTCTATATGAGGAGTTATTTCCGGGACATATTACAAGTCAAACTTAGAGGGTATTTAGAAGTTTCCTCATGGGGGTAGGTGAATACTATTTGGGGATAGGTGAACATTGTAGTAGGGATAGGTGAGAAGGCTATCCACACACAAACGTTCTCAACAATCTCCCACTTGGAAAGTTTTCTCAACGAACTCTATTTCTTGGTTGCATCATCCGGATGTCTTGTATCTTTGGCGTCTTGCACGATGCATCTTGCATGACCATCAACGTTCTCAACGGAGGCCATATAAGGTTGCACACAGCCTCACCTTCTCGAGAGGAACTGGCTTGGTTAGCATATCGGCTGGATTGTACATCGTATCAATCTTTACAAGCTTGAACTTATTCCTGATTTGTCATCTCCGCATGGCAATATACTTCACGTCAACATGCTTGTTTCGAGCATGGAATGCGTTGTTCTCTGACAAGTGAATGACATTTTGATTGTCATAGTGGATGAAGTATTTCTCAAAGCTTACCCCAAGCTCGAGAAGAAAAGCTTTTAACCATAGCAACTCCTTTGCTGCCTCTGCTGCAGACGTGTACTCAGCTTCGGTTGTTGACATAGCCACAATATCCTATAACTTGGATATCTATCTTATCGCTCCACCATCCAAGATGAAGATGTAGCCGCTTGTGCTCCTTCTTGAGTCTATGTCCTCAGCATAGTCTGCATCACAAACGCCCTCTACCTACAAATCCGCCCTATCATACTCAAAACAATGGTCAGACGAGCATCTCAAGTAGCGTAGAAGCCACTTGATCGCACCCCAGTGATGCTTCCCTAGATTGCTCATGAAGCAACTTACAACTCCCACTCCTTGTGCAATATTTGTCCTCGTGCACACCATCGCATACATTAAACTCTTGACGACAGATGCGTATGGTATGTTGGCCATAAACTCATGCTCTTCAATAGTCTCTGGTGCTTGGGTCTTCGATAGCTTGAAATGGCTCGCAAACGACGAGCCCACCAGTTTAGCTTTCTTCATACCAAACTTTTCAAGAATCTTCTCAATATAGGTCTTCTGAGACAACCTCAGCCTATGTGTTGATCTGTTTCTATTAATCCTCATCTTAAGAATCTAGTTTGCTGGACCCAGATCCTTCATCTCAAAGCACTTGGAGAGACGTCCCTTGAGTTCCTCAATGTGGGCCAAGTCGGACCATGTAATTAATATATCATCAACATAAATCAAGAGTATCACATAGGATTCGCCATGCCTCTTGATGAAGTAGTAGTGGTCTGTATCACATTTGAGAAAACTATTCTCGTCCATAAAATTCTCGAACTTCATGTACCACTGTCGCGGAGCTTGCTTCTGGCCATACAAACTCTTGCGCAGGCGACACGCGAGGCCCTCCCTACCTCGTTCCTCGACGCTTACTGGTTGATACATATAGATCTCTTCCTCCAAATCTCCATGAAAGAATGCTATCTTCATATCCATCTGCTCTAGATGGAGATCTCGAACTGCCAAAATGCTCAGCACAGTCCGGATCATGGTCAAATTGACGACGAGAGCGAAAACGTCAGAATAGTCTATCTCTGTTTTCTGCTCATAGCCCTTCACTACAAGCCTCACCTTGTAGCGTCTCCGTCCATCGGCTTCATCATTGACCTAATAAATCTCGATTGTGAAGAGCCTTTCACCCTCTTGGAAGCTTTACGAGCTCCTAAGTCCCATTCTTCGTCAATGATTTTATTTCTTCCTCTATAGCAAACTCCTACTTGCCCCGAGCTTTGCCAGTCTGCTGTACCTCATCATAGCTCTTTGCTCACTACTGTCAGTCAGGAGAAGATAATTCATGGTGGAAAGGTACCTCTCTAGTACCCTCGGATTTCTTGGAGCTTGGTGAACTACGATCGACAGCTCTACTCGATCCTGCTGTTGTGCATTCGGCACGTTCTCTTAGTATCTATCTTCGTATCTCACCACTGTCCTCACTGTCAGTAAAATCTAGAAAAAGAGGGGAAGATAGCTGACTCTCACTCACCTCTTTGGTCTTGTACACCGCATCCTCATGGAACACAACGTCACGACTGTGCACCACATTACTCGCATTGTGATCCCATAAATGGTACTCATACTTATCTCCTCCATAGTCGATGAAAGAGAGCTTATTTGACTTTGGATCAAGCTTTGACCGGTCTGTAGGATTGGTCATGACATAGGCGTCACAACCAAATAATCGTAAGTGTTCTAGCTTCAGCTTCTTTCCGATCCAAGCCTCTTCAGGTATCCCATAACTAAGAGACGTAGATGACCCACAGTTGATCAAGTATGCAACAATATTCATAACATCGGCCCAAAAACTCTTGGGCAATCCAGAGTGGATCCTCATACTTCTGGCGCGCTCCAAGATTTTACGATTCATACGCTCCACCACTCCGTTGTGTTGAGGTGTACCTAGAATGGTCTTCAGTCTCCTAATTCCATGGGACGAGCAAAAGTTCTCAAACTCCTAACTGTAATACTCGCCTTCATTATCAGACTTTAGACACTTCAGCTTATTACCTGTTTCGTTCTCCATACAGGAAAGTCACTACTTAAAGATGATGAAAACATCTGACTTGTATTTCAAGAAGAACACCCAGAGCTTTCTAGTAGCATCATCGATGAAAGAGATAAAGTAAAGAAAGTTACCAACAGATAGAACTTGTATAGGTCCTCACACGTCGGTGTGCATCAACTCTAATTTCTGTAGTTTTGGAGCCGGCCTGGTCTTGTTGAAGCTCACCTTCTCTGTTTGCCTAAGATGTAGTCCTCACAAAAAGTTAAATTGATCTTGCTCAGACCCGGAAACCTCTCTCCCGCGGTCATAATCCACATCTTCTTCTCGCTCATGTGGCCAAGTCGCCGATGCCAAGTCATACAGTCGACAGATGATGATGATGCTTGTCCTGCGACAAGCAAGCGATCAATCTTCCCATTGGCGATGCAGAGAGACCCCTCGTGTTTACCGTGTGCTACCATCGGGGTACCCTTAGACACCTTCTAGTTTTTCTGCTCGAATGATATTATGTAACCATAGTCAGTCAGTTGCCCGATTGATATATGGTTTCGCCTGAGATCAGGTACATGCCAAACGTCGTTCAATGTCAATATGGCCCCACCCTCCATCTTGAGGGTACAATTTCCCTTTCCAAAAACCTTACAAGGTTGATTGTCACTAAGATAGACTGTCCCTAAGTCCTTTTTCATGAACAATGAAAGCAGCTTTTGTTGTGACTTGTGAGGTTGCATGGAAAGATGCGCCAGAGTGGATAACTCACGCATTGCTCTTGTCTTCAAGAGATAGGAAAAATGCATCCGAATCTGTCTCGTGCATGAGATTGGCTGTACTATTAGCCTGATCATCCCTTGCTGATGCTGGAACAAAAGCTCTACAGTCCCATGCAAAGTGATCATTCTTTCCACATCTAAAGTATTTTCCTTGACTGTAACCATTCGGGTTCGACCCTTTAGACTTCCTTCTGGACTTTGATCGACCCCGTCGTCCCCTACCCTTCTTCTGTGCACGTCCTCGTGACTCAACATGTAGAGCACTCTCACTGCTAGAGGCCTCAGCTCCTGAGGCTTTGTGGCGAGATTCTTCATCCCGAATTGCCCCAATCACAGTGTTGAGCTTCATCTTATCATTGCTATTGGCGTTGCTCACCGCCATCACCAAATTCTCCCATGAATCTGGTGGACAAGAAAGTAGCAGAAGAGCTTGGATCTCATTGTTGGATTTAAGATCTACTACAGCAAGTTGTTACACCACAGACTGAAATTCGTTCAAGAAGTTCGCCACACAAGATCCTTATTGCATCTTTAGATTGAATAACTTCTTCATCAAGTACACCTTATTTAGAGTAGACGGTTTCTCATATAGCGTCTCTAAGGCCTCTATTAACTCCTTGGTGGTGGTCGCATGTGAGACATTATAAGTCACATGCTGGTGAAGGTTGAGCTTGATGGTGGCAAGTGCTTGACGATCGAGCACCTTTCACTTATCGTCATCCATCTTCTTAGGTTTTCCCTCCACTCCTTGGAGGGGTAGGAAGAGATCTTTCTGTTACAAATAGTCTTCTATCTGCATTCTCCAATACTTAAAATTTTGATCGCTGAACTTCTTAATTCGAAGCCTATTGTCTTCAACTGTAGATCCCATGGTCAAAGATTCTATCTTTTCCCGAACCGTATTTGTGAATAGTAATAATACTTATGATTAATACCATACTCGTGAATAGTACTTAATGCCTTTAAAGAGTAAATGATAATCTAACTTATTTTTTGATATAGAGGATCCACTTTTAGTGATAGCCATAGAGCATACTATAAGCATATATACGTACTCTAAGTCAGGCTCTGATACCAGTTGTTATGATACACGCCAACAAGAACACCTCGAATAGAGACACAATACATACCCAAACAAACATGAAATTATAGAATAAAATCAGCAGACATAAATTCAATCACAGTACTCATAGATATAATGTGATTCACTCTTACAGAGCTACTCCACGGTGCAACGACGATGCCCAATTCTTTTATATTCCTTTCAAGAGGTTACAAAGAAAAAATCAAAGAGAAAACTCTCTCTTAATCAAGATACTCTCTAAAAATTTTCACAAACTCTCTCTATCTTTTCTCTCTCACTCTTCTGTATGAGGAGTTGTTTCTGGGATACTTTACAAATCAAACTTAGGGGCGTATTTATAAGTTTTCTTATGTGGGTAAGTGAATACTATTTGGGGGGTAGGTGAACACTGTAGCAGGGATAGGTGAACATTATCTGGGGGTAGGTGAACATTGTAGCAGGGGGTAGGTGAGAAGACTATTCACACACAAACGTCCTCAACAATGTATTCCATCTTCTCACCGGTATAAGGTAACAGGGTATTATATGTAGATGCATAAGTGAAAGCTCTACCATCACCTTTCCATTGCAATCCAGGGCTTGTAACATCAACACACTGGAGGGCTTCATTTATGAGCTTCAAGAGTTTTCTAAACTACAAAGAGTAGTGTGTTAGGTCTCATGTTTATGAGCCTATGGTCTAATCTGATTTTGATAATTAACAAATAATTCCTAACATCGGTTGTCGAGTATTTTCATTTGATTGTTAGGTATCCTACACAAAAATCATATGTTGGAGGTTGGTTGGATGTGGGCCAACACGATAATACCCATTGGAGGTTGGAAGGAAAATTGGAATAAAACCGTCGTATTCCAAGTCAAAGACAATATCGTGCTTCATCCTTGCTACCAAGATCAAGCTAGACAAAGATTTTTATCTTGGGTATATTAATTTAGATTTATACTTTATGTGTTTATACTTGAAACTCAAAACATACACGTACACATTATTTTAATTTATCGTATCATACATCTATTTGAGAATATATCGTGTTTTTGGATTATCGACTTAATAATATTGTTTTATATCTTTTCTAAAGTCTATTAATCCATTTAAAAGTTTCTCAAAACTTGTTTGAAGAAATTTCATCAAAAATCAAGTACTTAACAAACTCACATTTTTTACTGCTTTGCAAAACAGTGAGTTTTAACAAATACAAAGTGCTATTTTAGAAATTTCTTCTCTAACGTGTTTATTTTCATATGTATAAATATTGTCCCAAATTTTACTATTTTTGAAGTTGTTTTACTATTTTAAATTGAATTTAGAAAATCAGCTTTTCAAATTTCAGGTTTTTTGTGAATAGTGTTATAAGTTGACCGATTTTTTTCATAAGTTGACCAACCAATATGTATAAGTCAACCGACCAGTGCAATTTTTAGCCTGAGTTTTTCAGTCTCATCAGTCGACTGATTATTTATATCAGTCGACCGATGGAGTGTTGTCAGTCGACTGATTTTTCTCATCATTCGACCGATCAGTGTTCCGTTATAGTAACGGCTAACTCATCAGTTGATCGATTTTCTTCACCAGTTGACTGATCTGTACTATTTTCTGTAACGGCTAGTTTTTGTTGAGCTTTGTTTTTGAGGGTATAAATACCTCTCAAGCCTTAGTTTTTAGAAAGAGTTTTTTTACAAGAGTTTAAAGAGGGTTTACACGAGTTTATTTCTAACTTTTGGTGTGTTTGTTTATGTGAAGAAAGTTTCACAAAGAGAATGCTTTCAATTTCGGATTTGAGGAGTTCAACCTCAAATTTGTTCTTCTACATCTCTTTGTTTAGAAAAGTTCTTCTAAACTCATTCTCTAGCTATTTTTTATATTTTGATTATCATATATAACCTAGATTAAATTGAGTTAAATTTTATTTACTCATTGTTTGCACACACAACCACTTGAGCTTAAGTATTTCACATATTGTATACTTAGGTTTTTTTTGGTAAATTAACAACTATTGTATACTTAGGTTGTGAGAGTGTATCTTTGAGTGAGCTTAAATTTCGTTCTCGTCTTTATTAGAGAACAAATTTTTATTTGCACTCATTGTGAAAATACGTTGTAATACACAAGGACACTTAGAGAGGTGGTTAGGATAGACCGGTGTCAATTCCAAGAGGAGTGGCTTTGTTGTAAAAGCCTACGGAGAGGTAGTAATTCCAAACACTTGAGGAAGATGACACGGGTAGGCCAACACTTAGAAGAGTGTCTTGTGGGATTGATAATGTATATTGTAAAAAGTTTTTAGTGAACTTTAAAAACCGATTGTGTAGTTATTTTGTGATAGTGGAGATCTCCTCGAGGTGAGGAGCGGAGACGTAGTAGGTCGGGTGTTAGACCAAACTCCGTGATCATATCATTATGTTTGCGATTGTTTTGGCGCACTACTTGATTTTATATCTTGTGCATGTTTATATCGCCTATTGGTTATTTGTTTACCCTTGCATATATCTCATTGTACATCATATTACGAGGATATTTATTAATAAGTTTTTAATTTGGTATCATAATCGGATTAGGTTAGCAATTATCTTATTCACCCCCCTCTAGGGTACTTTCATAGTGAGCCTTGATGGGTGTAGACCTAGAAATATAAATTCTTCATATAACAGCCATGAACACACTTCACCCAAAGAGAATCTGATTTCAAGTCTACAGACTAGAGATGTTTGAGCATCAAGGATGTCTTAGAAACCTCTCTATGACATGAATACCCAAACTGTTACAGCGAGGGGTCTTCACAGACATAGAAGATGTCTATACAAAAGTAGATAATAACAACATTGAATAAACACGGTGAAAGCTAAGAGAACAACATACAAGGATTTAACGTGGTTCGGTCAGTTTGACCTACGTCTACTGGGGAGAACAGCAGAGAACTTTACTAATCACAAAAGAGAAGATTACAAAGGGAGATCACTCTAATATCTTACCAAACTCACACAAAGAAGAACACTCAAATAAAATTAAACTCTCTTTTTCTTTTTCTCTCCAACTCTCTCTTTCTTTTTTCTCTTTGATTTGGATTTATGTTCGATGCTCTAACCATTCACCACTCTTCTCTATTTATAGCATTCAAAAGGGTTTGTGGAACAATGTTTCGGGTTGGTGGAACAGTAATAGTGTTGGTGAGTTGAATTCAAAGTCAAATAACACAAACCACCAAAGTATTTAGGTAGGCAAACTGTAGACCAAACTACTTTGAATTTCTTGTGATTATCGAGCATTCCAGTCCATATATAACAAGTCTCTACAAATTTTCTCAACCCCTTTCACAACTTTCTTTGGCAACATAAATATGCTCCCCCATAGGTTTTGCATGCTAAATAGAACTGCCTTGATTGACTGGAGTCTTTCTGCAAATGATAACAATGTAGAGGACCAAGAAATGGCTATATTAACCATTTTCTCAACGAGTATATCACAATCTTGAGAAGCTAAGTTCTTTGACGTGGGAGGGATACCAAGATATTACACTAGGAGATCACTTCCAACAAACTGCAAGAGCTGAAGAATATCAAGCTTTGTATTCATAGGAATACCCCCAAAGAAATCTTGATCACGTTTTTTATTCATTTGCAGATAATCCAGATGCAAGAGAGAAGTGATGAAATTCTGTCCATAATGTGTCTTATAGGAGCCAAATCCCCTTTGCACAATAGCATAAGGTCATTAGAAAAAACAAAGGAGTTAAGACCAAACTCTTGCATTTAATTAGGATGAAAATGAAAATCCTCAATATCCTTAAGATCTACAAGACCCCTATTCAAGTACTCCATGGCAAGAATAAAAAGATAGGGTGAAAGTGGTCTCCTTACCTAACATCTTTGGCACCAGCAAGAATGAGACTCGTTGCCCATTAATGGATATATATAGATAACAATGCAGTTTGTTCACAAACCATTATCCATTTCCCAAACTTATGAAGAAAGCCAAGGCCGAGTAAAATGTTATTCAGAAAGTCCCAATTGATAGAATCATAAGCCTCCTTCAAATCTACTTAATTTCATAGCAACTCTAGGATTATGCATATGCATAATTTCCTGAGCAATAATAATACAGTGTGCAATATGTCTCCCTTTTAAGAAAGCACCCTGGGATTCACTAATGAGGGAATTGATGACATATTTCAGTATGTTGGTAATCACATTGGATATGCATTTGTATAATACATTGCAGTAGGTTATGGGTTTGAACTCAGAAGCATTAATGTTTGGACATGAAACTTTTGGCACAAGAGTGATAGATGTTAGGTTGGGAGATTTGAATAGCTTACCAATCCTGAAAAGCCCTAATGATATCCTCCCCAAATAATGATGTGCCATGTAGCTTTAAAGAATTCGAAGGTAAATCCATCAGGTCCAGGACTTCTCAGGTCACCAATTTGAGACGTGGCTTCCTTGATTTTCTCTGCATCAACCAACTATCTTGCATGAGAAAATAAACCGGTCTTTGTTAAGAATTATTCCCCTTGCCAGAATATTTTGTTGTATAGGAAGAGGGGGTGCAGTAAAACCCAGTTGGCCTTTATAGAAGGATAATAATTCCTCCTTGAACATCGTACTGAAATGTCAGTTATACCCCTGCAGAACTGTAAGGCCCCGTTTGTTTAAAGTTTTTTGCCTAGGGAAGGGGGCAGAAAGCTGCCAATGTGGCAGCTTTCTCCCCAAAACAAAGCTGCCACATTGGCAGCTTTCCGCCCCCCTCCCCATGCAAAAAACTTAAAACAAACGCCCCCTAAAGGGATAGTATATAGTTCTGGAAAATTCTCTCATTTGCTACAGTATATCAGGCCCCATATAGGATTTAAAAAATTTTAAAATCTCATGTGGAGCCCGGTGCACTGTAGCAAATGAGAGAGAGGGTATGGTTGGAGTTGTGGTTGGGGGTGTGCCCCTAATACCACTCTATAATTAATTCTTGCATTTTCTACGCTTCACCATAGCATGGAAAAAAGAAGGGCTGGTGTCACCAAAATTTATCCAACTAACTCTAGATTTTTGATGGAAATAGCATGCTTCATGCTTGAGTATTCTCTGAAAGTCTTGGGTTTTCTTCATTTCTGGATCTGTCAAACTCTGGTCTTCTGGATTCAGCGCGCAGCAGATTCTTCTGTATTGACCGTAATTCATCTCTTACCTTCGTAACTTCTAGCCTCAATGCCTCCCAAAGGATTCCTGTTGAACTCCTTAATTAAGAGCACATTAATTTGACGCTTGTAGTTTCTGAATAACCTGATACATCTTTGTCCCTTGAACTTGTAATGACCAAGCTTAAGCAACCATTGATGAAAGTAACTGATCATGCTCACACCAGAATGAGAAAAAATTTAAATGAGAAGATTTTTAACAAGCAAGGGCTTATAATGAAAGGAGACAAGGGATGGACAGTGATCAGAGATTCTAGGAGATAAAAATTCAGTCTTAGTACGTAGTTGGATAATTCCCCGTCCAAGGCACATTAACCACTACTCTGCCTAGCTTGCTATCAATGTGATGATTATTCGAAGCATAGAAAAATTACCGCTACAGGTCATCTTTGTTAATTGATTACCTCTGAGGACAGTTTGGAGTTCCACCGCATCTTTTCTTGTAACTCTGCCATTCATCCTTTCGGATGATTCAAGAATGTAGTTATTAATCTCCAAGTAAGATCCAGTGTTCCACCATATTATTAGAAAGAGATTTATTTAGGGAATTAAATACTAAACAAATAACTGCACCAATAAAAATATCACACACAAGCAAACACCAATATTTAACGTGGTTTGGCAAATCGTGCCTTCGTCCACGGGACAATCCAGAGAGTAGTATTATTTCACTATCAATCGAGAGTACGATCCCCAAAGTTACACCCGAACTTGAGGATCAAATCACAAAGAGAAAAATACAGCATTACCTCTAGGGCACCAAAACCTAAACCCCGTCTCACCACAAATCTCTAACTCCCGCAGAAAAATCAATACCGTACTCTCGACGGTGTCGTCGTTCTGAAGACAACCGTTTTTGAATCACTGCAATCAGACAACCGAGCTATCCGGAATCTGAACATTTTCTCTCTCCCCCCCTTGAAATCAGCTACAGTAACTCTTGGTTTACTGTTCGTCCAAAAAAACAAACTACATGTTTTTCTCTTCACATGCCCAACTCCTTTTAAAAAGTAATTTTATCCCTAGGTCCTCCTTTCCTATTTGAATTAAGAATAGGTCCCTCAAATCCTTTTCTTAGTAGGATACAACAAATTTAACCTAGTTCTTGTGGGCCTCAATTGGGTTGTACCCACGACAATCTCCCCTTCCAGCCCAACAAGGGGGGTATGTCAATCTGTTACTTCTCACCGGGAGTTCATGCCGGCCAATCGCCGACACAATTATCTGTGTGAATCTTCTATAGCTTCAGCTCCTCTTTCTCAATAGCTTCTCTGAGCCATTGATATCTTACATCAATGTGTTTTGTCTTGAAGTAGAATGTAGAATTCTTGCTCAAATCAATAGCACTTTGACTATCAATAAAAATTTAATAATTATCCTGCTGCAAGCCTAACTCATACAGAAATCTTCTCAACCAAACTATCTCCTTACCGGCTTCTGCAGCTGTAATATATTCTACCTCTATTGTAAATAAAGCAACACATTTTTGTAACCTGGACTGTTAAGATACAGCTCCCCTGAAAAAGTGAACAACCAACCTGAGGTAGACTTCCTGTGATCGAGATCATCTACCATATCCGCATCTGTAAAACCATATAATACTGTATTCGAACCTCCAAAACTCAAACACAATCTAGAACTGCCTTTTAAATATTTTAAGATCCACTTTACACATTTCCAATGAACTTTCCCTGGACTAGAAAGAAACATGCTCACAACGCCAACTGCATGAGTTATATCTGACCGAGTGCAAACCATGGAATACATAAAACTCCCTATAGCTGAAGAGTAAGAAATATTCTCCATCTCACACTTTTTCTCATTTGTAGTCGGGCAAAACTTCTTGCTAAGTTTCAAGTAACCTGCAAGAGGAGTACTAATTAATTTGACATCTTTTATGTTGAATCCATCAAGCAACCGTTCAACATATTTTTCCTGTGATAACCACAACTTCCTGTCTTTCCTGTTACGAACAATATCCATACCAATAATTTGTTGTGCCAAGCCCAAATCCTTCATGTCAAAGGATTTAAATAAATATTTCTTTAGCCCACTGATCATCTGATTGACTGACCAACAATCAATTTATCGTCTGCATAAAGTAAAAGGATAATGAAGATAGAATCTAAAAATCTTCTGAAATATACACATGAATCTGCAACTGTCCTCTGGTAGTCATGACTCAACATGAAATAGTCAAATTTCTTGTACCATTACCATGATACCTTCTTCAAACCATAGAGGCTCTTCTTCAACCTGCAAACCATGTGTTCTTTTCCCTTCACTTTAAAATCTTTCGACTGCTGCATGTAGATCTCCTCCTCCAAATCACCATGAAAAAATACAATCTTCACATCAAGCTGCTCAATCTCGAGGTTCAAACTAGTTGTTAACCCCAAGATAACTCTAATGGACGTCATCTTCACGATCGGTGAGAAAATCTCATCAAAATCAATATCATTTTTCTGATCAAAGCCTTTCATCACTAATCTGGCTTTGTATTTCTGAATCTCTTTGTAGCCATCATCCTTTAACTTGAACACCCACTTGTTCTTCAAAGCTTTTCTGTCCTTTGGCAAATCCACTAACTCATAAGTATTGTTATTCTCAAGAGACTTCATCTCTTCCTTCATAGTCTGGAACCATCTGTTCTTGTCTTTATGGGTATGTGCCACTTGAAAGCTCTCTGGCTCCCCCTCTTTTGTCAGCAAAGAATACTCTGAAAGAGGATCTCCTAAGCTGTGGCTCTGCAATCTCCTACTGCTGGTTATGCTCTCCCTGCTGAGGAGCCTCTTGCTCGTGATCCTGACCACCATCTTCGTGCTATGGTAGCTGATTGTCATCATCAACATCGCCATCATGCACCTGCTCTGTGTCTGTATGATGCAACTGTACTGGAGACGAAACGGGTATCATATCTGGAATCTCACTAGTAACACTCTCTGACTGCTCTACTCTCTCGAGGTCTGCAATAGTATGATCCTCCTAAAAATCATATCTATTCATCTGATAATTCATCTATTTTCTGGATCCCACAGTTTGTAGCTGAACACATCTTCTCCATAACCAAGAAAGATGCAAGGTAGCGCCCTATCATCAAGCTTCTGTCTTTTCTCCTTTGAAATGTGTGCAAATGCCTTGCAACCAAACACCTTCAGATGATAATAGGAAATATCTTTTCCGGATTTAACTCTCTATGGAATATCAAAATCCAAAGGAACTGAAGGAGACCTGTTGATTATGTAACATGCAGTGTGAACAGCTTCAACCCAAAAGCTCTTGGGTAACTTCGCCATCTTTAACATGCATCTGGCTTTTTCCATAATGGTCTTGTTGTACCTCTCTACAACTCTATTATGTTGCGGTGTGCCTGGCTCTGTTCTCTGATGTCGAATACCATGCTTAAAATAATAATCTCTGAACTCAATGGAAGTGTACTCTCCTCCATTATCAGTGTGCAAACACTTTAACTTCTTTCCTGTCTGCTTCTTCATCATGGAATGAAATTGCTGGAAAACTAAAGAAACATGAACCTTTGTCCTCAATAAGAAGACCCGTATCTTCCGTGATACATCATCAATAAAAGTGACAAAATACTTGTTGCGACCTAAGGACTCCGCCTCGATAGGACCATAAACATCAGAATAAATTAAATTTAGGATATTATATTTTCTTTTAGAAGGTTTACTAAAAGAAACTCTATGTTGTTTGCCAAACAAACAATAATCACAAGGTGTGAGTGACGAACCTTTAGCAAAGGGAATTAGAGACTTCTTTGCTAATATCTGTAATCACTTCTCACTCGCCCGAGCCTCCTACGCCACAAACTAAGAGTGTCACCATCTTGAGCCACACTCAAAGAATCATATGAAGCCTTTGCTTGAGTCTTGTATAAATTATAACATACACTTCCTCTAGCCACCACAAGTGAGCATTTGGTGATTTTATATTTTCCTCCACCAAATTGAATTTTATATCTCATTTGGTCTAAAGTAAGACCCAAAATCAAGTCGAGCCACAAATTGAGAACTTATCGCACATTATTCAAGATCAATGTGCATCCGTTGACGATTCGAGTGCCTTAATTCTTGAAACTTTGCCGTCTCCTATTGACTTAACATCGGGAAGAACTTGCAAGGTAAGTTTAGAACTCTAAACGAGTTTAAGAACTTTATGAAAGAGATAATTTTAGAAAAGATATTTAATCCCTTTTAGCTAAAATCAGAGAATAACTGATCTCATAATTCTTCAACCAAAAATAGTTCAAAAACCAAACCAAAAGCTCCAATTCACCAAAGCCAAAAATCAAGCTCCAACCAAGTTAACCCTTTTTTAGCTGAACTTTTGACTATTTATAGGGTTTAAGGGGTGTAACTGACCCCTTAAATTGCTCCATAATGGGGGCTTAATGGCCTCATTATGTGCAAAATGGTTTTGAAACCGTTCAAATCATGTTTGAACTAGTCAAATGTGAGGTTCGCGTTCAAGAGTGATCCTCACATTTAGCCTATGAAATACGAAGGTGAGCCTCACGTTTTAGCTTTGAAACGTAAAGGTGAACCTCGTGTATTGATTTTGAAACGCTAAGGTGAGCCTCGTGTTTTAGCATTAGAACATGGGGATAGACCTCCGTGTTTTAGAGTTGAAACACGGGGGTGGACCCTCATGTTTTGCTTTAAATAGATCGTTAATTGTAATCTCTTTTTTGAGTTCTGCAAAGATTGTCATTTTGTAATCCTTGCATTTGGCTCTTTGGAAAAATGAGAGTCGTTAATTTGTAACTCTCGTATGTCGTTATGAAAGTCATCAGGTTATAACTTTCATCATTAGTGTTTTGTGGGGATCAGCTATCTATAGTAATTTTCAGAGAGCCTACAAAGTGTATATCACCAAGTCTCACGATCTTTGAGTAGCTAGTATTACCCATCTTCACATTGCCAAATCACCAGCTTTATAAGATATGAAAGGTCCCGATTGGAGGTAGCATAACATGTAGCTCCTGTATCCACTATCCACTTGGAATTCTGACTTGTAATATGCATATAGTTTTTTTCCCGAAGATGAGATAACATTGGTCTCAGACAAAATAGCTGTAGTATCACTATCTGCTTTCTTCTTCTCATCCTTTTTTTATCTTTGTTCTTAGCTTGCTCTTTCTTCCATGCCCAACAATTCTTCTTGATATGACCTAACTTCCCACAATGAAAGCAACCTCTCCCTTTAGACTTTGATATGCCATTGGATGCGCCACGATCGGTGGTTTGGTCTGTGAACCTGCTCCTGCCCCTGTTATCCATGTCAAGTGCTTGTGAGTTATTTGTGCTGGTAGACTTTCTCTGAGTCACCTTATTGAATAAACTACTAATAACCATACTCATTGATAGCACACCATCTGGAGCTGCATTGCTGACTGTCACAACCAGTGTCTCCTAAGTCCTAACTATCTGGCAAAGAACCCAATAACAACAAAGCCTGTAACTCATCATCGATGGTCATCTTCATGGTAGCTAACTGATTAATCAAACTCTTGAATTCATTCAAATGCCCTGCTATATTGCTTGCTTCTTTGAATTTCAAGTCCACTAACCGCCTCATAATAAATGCCTTATTTCCCACGGTCTTCTGCTCGTAGAGATCCTCAAGCTTCTTCCAAAGAGACTTCACATTAGTCTCACCCGACACATGATGAAACACACTAACGTTGATCCACATCCAAATATAACTGATTACCTTCCTATGTTGTTTCTCTCATTCTTTATCAATCATCTTTTCTGACTTAGCTTCATCTCCCTCAAGAGGGTCATGCAAATCTTTATAATACAGAATATCTTCCATCTTAGATTTTCATACTTACCAATTGAAACCATCCAATTTCATTATTATGCTAAAACTCTCCATCTTTTCCATCCCAAAGCACGCCTCGAACCATGGCTCTAATACCACTTGTTAGGGATTTTATGGTTATTAATTTACGGAATTAAATACTAAACAAATAAATGCACCAATAAAAATATCACATGCAAGGAAACACCAAGATTTAACGTGGTTTGACAAATTGTGCCTACGTCCACTGGTCAATCCAGAGAGCAATATTCCACTATCAATCAAGAGTACAATCCTTCAAAGTTACACTAATGATCAAATCACAAAGAGAAAAATACAGCGTTACCTCTAGGGCATCAAAATCCCAAAACCCGTCTTACCAGAAATCTCTAACTCCCACGGAGAAATCAACACCGTACCCTTGACAGTGTCGTTGTTCTAAAGACAATGTCTTTTGAATCACTGCAATCAGACAACCGAGCTATCTGGAATCTGAACTTTCTCTCTCTCTCTCTCTCTCTCTCTCTCTCCCCTTGAATTCTGTCATCCGAAAACAAGGTTTTTCTCTTCATGTGCCCAAATCCTTTTATAAAGGAATTTTATCCCTAGGTCCTCCTTTTCTATTCAAATTAGGAATAGGTCCCTGAAATCCTTTTCTTAGTAGGATACTGTGACGCCCCTGGGTTCACACACGGTTGCAGTCCGAGGTGAAACCATGGATGTCAAACCTGCCATGCACCACACCGTGCAGTAACACGTTTCACCATCACAATCACTATCTCTCTAGTGGAGTCAACAACAGGTGTAGGTACAAAGCAAATGAAAAGTGAATCAACAATACTGGATGAAATGATAGAACACAATACATCTCATCAACGAAATAAACTGTAGTACATAGTCAAAGTCTGAAATGAAATAAACTGGAGTTCTTACAAGTCTCAAAATACAGTAAGTCTGAGTAAAGGAAATTAAGGCAACACAGCCTTTACAACTCTAGAATAAACTCTCAAATGTCTGACAACAACTACAGTGGAGCCCAAAGAAAAGTAATACATAGATAAAAAGTAAAGCTGAACACTAAAGTAGTCCGCTATCAACCTGCGGCTCTCCGTGCTCCTGGCTCGTGACCTGAAAAGGGGGAAGGACAACGAGCGTCAAAGCGCTAGCGAGCAACATCACAACCAACCCCAAGGGATAGGGCTCGTTGTATATGAAAAATACAGTTATCACAGCATATCTATATATATGTCAGCAATTGTCCTAATAGTAAGGGGTTATAGTACTTAGGAAGTCTCAACACGAGCATAGGTACGTCGAGCGAAATAATCCAAACAAGGAAACCCTCATGTATATACCTTGTATCTCAAATTGAGAATCCCTAAGTTCCAAACCCGGAGTCTAATACATGAACAATAAAGAAAAGACAACAATCCCATATCTACTAATAAACACAGCTATGACAAAACCTCACAGCCGAAATGAGTGTCATGCACAGCTCATGTCGCTATCATATCCAACTACATCAAAATGTTATGCTCAGAACCAAATGTGTATTATGCTCAAGGTTTAGCAAAGATTTCCCCACACGGAGTCTATAGTCGCTTATAGTCCAACACGAGGACTTTAGTCGCTTATAGTCCAACACGAGGACTTTAGTCGCTTATAGTCCAACACGAGGACTTTAGTCGCTTAGAGTCCAACACGAGGACTTTATATGAACCATGAAGTTACCACTAGTAAAGAAATATCTATTCAACTCTTACACATGTCTTGCTGTACAAATCTTAACTTTGTATCAGGAAAAGATCATCTTACATATATAGCATATGAGTTTAATCTATAAGTTTGTATACAGCATGTGATTTCACAGAGATACGAAGAAAACAGGAAAATCTCAGATGAGTCGACTCATGCTCACTAATGAGTCGACTCAAGCCTCATGGGTCGACTCGTGACCAATAACGAGTCGACTGAACAGAAGGTAAATGGCAACAGGAAACAACTTCGTGAGTCGACTCATGATTTTTATGAGTCGACTCATAGCTCATGGGTCGACTCGTATATTGACGAGTCGACTCAACAGAAGCAAAAAGGAAACATCATAACACTTCGTGAGTCGACTCATGACAGGTCATGAGTCGACTCAACCTGATGAGTCGACTCATGATGAGTCGTGAGTCGACTCACGGGCTGAAATCTGCGTATAACGAACTGGAACTTGATCTAAACATTCCCCATCTCGATTCTTCTGATATACAACATATCTAACCTTCAATTTTTACCCTATTATACAGTAAGAAAAACATATCTATCATGGGAAACGATCTCTTATAGATTAGATCTAACATTTAGCCCTAAACATGAATGAAAAACATTAAACCAATATAAATACTCATGTTTTTATCCTTTAAACAAAATTCCAGATCTGGGTTCTCATTAAAAACTGGTTGGTGGGGATTTAAAATCTTAAACACATGATTTCTAGCATTCACCCTATCAAGAGCATTGATTTATACTTGAACATAAGGCTTAGGCTCAATAAAACTCATTAAAAACGTTTATAAATAAATAAAAACATAGGGAAGGGTTTGGGTGAGATGCTACTCGCCTCAAATGCGAAGAATAGCAATCACCTTCGCTAAAATCCAAGAGAGAACACTAAAAACCCCTTGAAATGCCTCCAAAGACACCAAGAACACCTAGGGTTTTGAGGGGGAGAGGAGGTTAGGGCTTCTCTAGGGTTTACTGATGAAGAATGAGTATTTTCGGGTGGGAGAAGTATATATAAGCCCATAAAAACCCGACCCGAAACCCAGCAAACCCGACCCGAAAGCCCCCAGAAAAACATTGATGAGTCGACTCATGATTTGTCATGAGTCGACTCATGACGCATGGGTCGACTCATAAGTTATGAGTCGACTCAGCAGAAAGAAAGTAGGAACAGGACTCGATATCATGAGTCGACTTATGACAGGCGTAAGTCGACTCAACCTGATCAGTCGACTCATGACATGTTATGAGTCGACTCATGAACAAAAATCTGCATACTTCGATTTCTTTTGCACACGATTTGCAAACTTGCAACTCATCCTCATGCCTGAGGCATATACACATGCTCATAAGCTCAAATATCATTTTCCATGCATGACCATGCAACAAAGATATTTATAATATATATTAAATATCTTTATTCACTCATATTCACACTTGTAAGTTGCCAAAATCAACGGGGTCTTACAGATACAATAAAGTTGACCTAGTTCTTGTGGGACTCAATTGGGCTGGACCCACAACAATTTAATGGGATCCCAAACAAGAATCTTTTGGATTCCTATATTGTATCCATAGATAAATGTAGCATGAAACTTATGTAAACCCCCTATCATGAATTAGGCTATGAATAAGCAGTGGAGACATGCTAATGAGTTGAAGATCAAGGCTGTAATCATCCCAAAAAAGAAGAATTCTGCTGTGAGGATGAAAACTAAAGTTATGTACAAATTTCAAACCTAGAGCAGCTTTCCTGACAACTTCCTCCATTTGAGAACTATTTATTTTAGTTTCTACTAACCCCAAAACTGATAATTTGTGATTTATATTGGATTCTTAACGTCTTTTTGTTTCCTTGGGTGGTTAAGTCCCCTAATATTCCAGCACAATAGAAGATTCATCCAGTGTTAGGAGGTTGCCTCCTACTTCTCATCTCTCTCTGTTGAGTATTAGCTTTCCCTTTGTCATGACACCAATTTCCAAACCTAGAAGGAATATTAGAGCCGGACTAAAGTTGTAAAAATATCCTAAGAAAATCTACATTTATCAAAAGACCACCAAACTAATCTCATCATGAAATTAAAACCAACAACAAATTTTCTCTAATCCACAAGTCAATATTAATTCAATTAACATGAGGTAAGCATATATTTCTCAACTTGAAATAAAAATTAACCTAAAGAAAAATATTCCATTATTACAAAGCTTCCTAAATGTTAACTAAGTATCGAAGACTTTCATACAACCTTCACCTAGAAGAAAATAGCAATTTGCAAACTCTATTCCTTGTTCCCTTCTAAAATTTAGAAACTAACAACTCCATCTAAATCTCGAGTCTTTGAAAAAGAATGAATACAACAACACAATGAGTTCACAACTCAACAAATGGATAAATTCATATACTATACACTAGTTTTACAAAAAAAAAACTAAAAGATATAAATCATCATAAATTAAAAGTAATAAGTACAATCTTATATGAGAGAGAAAATAACACCAAAAAGTTAAATTACCATTTTTGAATGCAACAAGTTAAAAATAATATTTCATACAATTAAAAAAGTAAGCATGTCATGTCTCAATGCGGTCAGCACTTTGATATTTTGATTGACTTAATGACCCCATAATTATTAAGCCCGTGGTTTTTGGATAGTAAGACCCAAATTTGGGCTCGTAACGCTAAAATAAAAACATCATAGAGGCACATCGAGCCCACAGTGACTTACTTATTTTCCCCACATATGCAAAGTAGTTATTTGAAATTTTAAGAGAGGATTAAGTATAGGGTATATTAGTACTAATGTTTGTTTATAATTATTCTTTAGGGGTTTCTAGAGGCATTGAAGTTGTGTCATGAGCGAGATTTGGACTTCACTGGGTATTCTATAAGTAGTGAGTTTATGAATTTGACATTGCATATTTTTCCTATAAAATGATAGTAAGTATATATAGATTTGTTCATGATGGATTATCTCTTTTTGTATGATGTACTCACATATCGGTTGTTGATTTGATCATATTTTATGATGGCCATGGATATTTTGGTATGAATTTATGCTTATTTTACTTCACCGACAGTCATATTTTTTTTTCAATAGTAGTTAAGATGTATATGTGGTTGATTTTACTATTGGTTGACTTTTGATATTTCTTTATAACATATTTGTTTATATGAACTTTGTTTAATTTTCTTAAAGCATATGCATCTCACGTTAATATATTGCTATATGTGGGAAAAATAAGTAAGTCATTGTGGGCTTAATGTGCTTCTATGAGATTTTTATTTTAGTGTTACAAGCCCAAACTTGGGTCTCACCCTTTCAGAACCACGAACTTAATAATTATGGGGTCTTCAAGTCAACTAAAGTATCGAAGTGTTGACCGCATTGAGATTTGACATACTTACTTTTCCCATTGCATGAAATATTATTTTTAATTCGTTGCATTCAAAAGTGGTAATTTAACTTTTTGGTGATATTTTCTCTTTTATTTAAGACTGTGCATGTTACTTTTAATTTATGATGGTTTATATCTTTTAATTTATTTTTGTAAAACTAGTGTATGAATTTATCCATATACTGAGTTGTGAACTCATTGCGTTATATTTATTCTTTTAAGAGACTCAGAATTATATGAAGTTGGTGGTTAATTTCTAAGCTTTTAGAAGGGAGCAAGAATAAAATTTGCAGATTGCTATTTTTTTCTAGGTCAAGATTGGGTAAAAGTCTTCGATACTTAGTTAATATTTTGGAAGCTTCGCAATAATATATAGAATATTTCCGTTTAGGTTGACTTATATTTCAAGTTGAGGAATATTTGTTTATCTTAAGTTAATTAGTTAAATATTGACTTGCGGGTCACAGAGAAAATTTGTTGTTGGTTTTAATTCTATGATGGGATTAGTTTGGTGAATGTAGATTTTTGGAGGATATTTTCACAAGTTTAGTCCGGCTCCAATATTCCTTCTAGGTTTAGAAATAGGGGTCATGACACACTTTCTGGTTGTAGCTTTGAGCTTTATTCTTATTAGTTTGTTGTATGGCAGATAAATCAGCGAAGACATCTAGCCCTCTATCATTATGAACGGAAAGTGAACGAAATATATTAGAGGTACTTACACTGTTAAGAAGGAGATGGCGTAACATCTTTAGCCTTCACTTTTGCTTGTTACCACTCATTATCTTCTCATGACTTGGAGTTATTTGGATTTGCAGATAATATACCTTCTCTTTTATGGTGGTTTTGGATATAACCTTCATATTGTATTTTCTTTTAATTTGAAAACCATGAGGATTCCTCTCTTAATTTATGATACTGGCGATATGTTTTGAAAATCAAAACCTTATTGATAAAAACATCCTCTACATAAAAAAATTATCACTTTATTCAACTAGTTGGGCTGGTAGAGGAATAATGTGAATTTGATGGT
>BQKN01060870.1:44127-78970 GCA_022839385.1 Asparagus kiusianus | reverse complement strand
TCAATAATGACATCCACATTCGCCAAATCCGCAAGAAGCTTTGTGTAGGTGTTCATGTGATCTCTAATTGAGGTTCCCTTCTTCAACTGGAAACGATAAAGTCTCCTCTTCAAATGCAAGCGGTTTTCAACACTCTTTGTCAGATACTTGCTTTCGAGAATCTCCCAAATCTTCTTTGCAGAAGTCTCATTCATCACATCATATTTTAGATCTTGAGTCAAACAAGACCTAATCACACCACACGCCGTTTGATTCATCTTCTTCCAAACCTTCTCTTCAATCTCATCTGGCTTGCCATCTAACTCCAATGTATCCTCCAAATTCTGCGCATTCAGCGCATCCAAAACCTCGCATCTCCATAATCCAGAGTTGTTTTACCATTAAACTTCTCCACATCTATCTTCATAGAGTGGATATTCAAACTCTGAATGGTCTTCGCGCCAGAAGAACCACCCTCGACACCCGAAACACCTTCTTTCCCCGACATCTTACGCACCAACGAACGAAAAATAGATCCAAAACTGAAAAGATAGAGTCTTTACCAAAAGATCCCACCTTTATCACCAACCGAAGCCCTAGACGAGCCTCCAAATTGATCTACTCCTCCAAATAGCCCAAGCGTAACCTGTCTTATTATTTTTTGTATGACAGCATAATCATATTATTTTTGGTATGACAGCATCACTTTACACCGGAGTTGACAACCGAATCGGAGCGAGCTGACATCTTGATTCAGATCTTTGACTGATTTCTTCTTCTTCTTCTTCTTCATATCCTTCCTCTTTCCTCGTATACATTTTTCTCTTTTCTTCCTTCCCCTCAATATATATTCTGTACCTATTTTCCTCAATTAATAAATTTCCTGAGCACCTTGTCCTTTGTTACTTTAAAAATATTCAAGGCCCATCTAAGCATGAAACTACTATATGCTATGATTGAGGGGTCTAGCCCATTTGAAAACGATAACCCACAGGCTGACACACGACTCAAGGCCTACATTCTCAATCTACAACAGTTTATTTGCTTACTATTTATAGCTCGTTCCTTGTTGAAGTACAGCTGTCATAAACCGTGACCGAGAAACTTTGTAACCTCCTTCCTAACTCTACTACATAAAAATACCAACTTTAAACTTAGGTTAGGTTCAAACTCAGATAAAAGAAGAAGAGAAGATTATACACGAAGGCCCATGAATTGTAGGTGACTTGACTAATTTATTTGAGCTCAATTGGCGTAAAGGTATGTTGTGCGCAGCGAAAATTTCGGCAGCACCTCCGGTGCGCAAGGTGCACAACAAGAGCTTAGATCACAATGAAATTCTCGTTTCTCAAATGAAACAAGAACCAAAAGCCAGATATCTCATCAAAGTGAGATATCAGCTCTTCCTCTCGTCAGCTCTAGGACTGCGCGTCGAGGGGACCTACAAGCTATTACAAATCACGGCAAGAACACAACTATTACGTGGTTCGGCAAATTGCCTACGTCCACGGGGCAAGGAGGGAGAGATCTACTAATAGAGGGAGAGATACAGTTGGGGTTTACAATCTCACAAATAAAACCCTCTCACAAACTCTCAGATCCCTCACACAAATATTCTCTCAAAGGGATGCTCAAAATCTTCTTCAAACAGTCGGCTCTCACTTTTTCCCCGCAGCTCCCGCTGCTATTTTCTCAAGCCGCCGCTCTTCAAGACTCTGTGCTCCTTTGCCTTTGCTTTGTAGCCGCAATGAATCCACAGCCACCTCACAAACAAAAAAAACCCTTTCACGCAACCCTAGGAAGACTTCACATTATCATTTATATAAGGGTGAATCGGGTGGGCTTTCTTTTGCCTGCTAGTCACACGCAACGAAGTCAAGTGCTGGCCCCCACACTCAATCCGCATTCATAATTCTCCACCTCGGTGAAGTTTCTTTCAAAACTGAGCCGACACCAAAACATCCAAAAGTCCCACTTGTTCGACAACAAGTCAGGAACCCGAACGAGAGTCCAAACAATCTCACCCCATCAAAATCAACTAACCAAACCGGCTACATCATAAAGACTGCATACGTATCCTTTTGCCCAAGGAATCAAGCCGCCCGTAGTTCATCCAATGGCCTCGAAAGGCCTCAACACCGAAGAATGTTCAAAAGTTCTAAACAATGACCAAACTTGACACCTGAAATAACTTTGGTCAACATATCTGCAGGGTTGTCCTTCGTGTGGATCTTCTCCAACATGACGTCTCCTTCATCCAAAACGTCACGAACAAAATGGAATTTGACATCGATATGCTTTGTGTGTGCATGATAAACCTGGTTCTTTGCCAAATAGATAGCTGACATGCTATCACAATATACCCGAAGGGTCTCCTGTGCAATCCCCAAGTTCTCCAATAATCCCTGCAACCACAAAGCCTCCTTCACAGCTTCAGTCAACGCCATATACTCTGCCTCCGTAGTGAAGAGAGCCACTATAGACTGAAGTGTGCATCTCTAACACACCGGTGCTCCTGCTAGTGTAAACACATATCCGCTAGTAGACCGGCGCTTGTCCAAATCCCCCGCATAATCAGAATCCACGTAACCAATACAATCCTGCCCTTTCTTCTCATTCTTCTGAAATACAAAACCAACATCCACGGTACCTTTGATATACCGTAGAATCCACTTCACGGCCTCCCAATGACCCTTCCCGGGGTCGTGCATGTATCTGGATATCATGCTCACGGCCTGTGACAAATCTGGTCTTGTACACACCATCGCATATATCAAGCTACCCACAGCATTGGCATATGGAACTTTAGACATGTATTCCTGATCCTCAACTAAAACAGGTGACATCTTAGCTGATAGCTTAAAGTGGGGAGCTAATGGAGTACTCACCGCCTTGGCATTGCCATCATAACTGAATTTCTTCAGCATCTTCTGCAAGTAACTCCTCTGTGTCAACTTCAACCTCCCCTTCATCCTGTCTCTCTAGATCTCCATACCCAATATCTTCTTTGATTCTCCAAGATCCTTCATCTCAAATTCGGATGACAGCTCCTTTTTTAACTTTTTAATAGCTGAAGTATTCCTGAAAGCTATGAGCATATCGTCAATATATAACAGCAAATAGATATACTCACCATTCTGTAGCTTGTGCATGTAAACATACGGGTCATATGGGCTCCTCGTGTACCCTCGGTCAATCATAAAGCCATCGAATCTCTTGTACCATTGTCGTGAAGATTGTTTCAATCCGTAAAGAGACTTCTTCAGCTTGCATACCATTCTTCCTTTCCTTCAGCTTTGAACCCCATAGGTTATGTCATGTAGATCTCCTCTTTTAAATCTCCATGTAGAAAGGCTGTTTTCACATCCATCTAGACCAAATCCAAATCCAGCTGTGCCACCAATGCCAATAAAATACGAATCGACGAATACTTCACAACAGGTAAAAATACCTCATTGTAATCAACGCTCTCTAGTTGTGCATATCCCTTGGCAACCAATCTGGCTTTGAATCTAATTTCCTCAATAGAAGATCCCTCTTTCTTTGCATACACCCACTTGCATCCAATAGTCTTCTTACCTTTCGGTAGCTTTGCAAGTTCCCAAGTGTTGTTCTTATGAAGAGACTGCATCTCTTCCTCCATAGCTTCCCTCCACCTAATAGAATCAGAGTTTAACTCTGCTTTCTTGAATGTAAAAGGAACCAAATCATCAACGACTTCTGGTGATAAAGCATATGCAACCATGACATCATTATATCTAGCTGGCCGACGAATATTTCTTCTTGGTCTATTAGCTGCAATGGACTCCTGAACATGACCATGTTCCTGAGTCCCAACATCCACTGTATCCTCTAAATGCCCGGCTGTCATCTCATCTCCTCCCAGTGTCACCTCTGTAGGAGCCTTGATGGATACAATGCTATCTGGAGTGGGTGGAGTCACATCATCCTCCACCTACTGCGATATCTCTTGAATATGGTCTTCCTCCACCTGCTGAGTAACTTGAGGCTTCATCATGTACGCCTCGTCAAATGTGACATTCCTGCTAATAACTATCTTCTTGTCTTGTGGATCCCATAACTTGAAGCCTTTAACTCCATCTCTAAATCCCACAAAGACTGCTTTCCTCGCTCTCGGATTCAATTTACCATCATTGACATGGTAATAAGCTGGACACCCAAATATCCGAAGCGACTCATAGTCACTAGCTACCAAACCAGACCAACGCTCCAACGGAGTCTTCCCTTGTATCGCAGTGCACGACAACCTATTCATGAGATGGCTCGCATAAACCAACGTTTCGGCCCAAAAGGATCTTGACAATCCACTCTGCGTCATCATACATCGCACCTTCTCCAGCAAGGTACGGTTCAATCTCTTAGCCACCCCGTTCTGTTGCGGTGTCTCACGTACTGTGAAGTGTCGCCTAATGTCGTGATCCCGACAAAACTACAGAAATGGATCACTCTTATACTCTCCACCATTATCTGAACGTAGAGTCTTCACCTTTCTACATGTCTGCAGCTCCACTTTCTTCTTCCACTCCATAAAAATATCTAGGACCTGATGTTTATGCTTCATCGGGTATACCCAATTTCTTCTGGAATATTCATCAATGAAAGTGACAAAATAGTTAGCCCCACCAAGTGATGTGTGCTTGGAAGGGCCCCAAACGTCTGTGTGAATGTAATCCAATATACCTTGGGTATTGTGAATAGCGGTGTCGAATTTCACTCTTGTCTTCTTTCCAAGTATGCAATGTTCACACAGCTCCATCTTGCAGGTCTTCGCACTCTTCAATAGCCCCTGCTTCGCTAATACCTACAGGGACTTATCACCAGTGTGTCCCAATCTCATGTGGCATAAGCTGGTAGTATCTTCCTCTGTGGTAATCAAAGCTGCCAGACCCCCTGTTACTGTCTTGCCCTTCAAGTAGTAAAGGTTGTTTTCCCTGACACCTCGCATCACCACCATGGACCCCTTTGTGATCTTCAGAGTCGCATTCTCCAAGATCACCTTACAGCCAGCTGCCTCCAAAGTTCCAAGCGAAATGATATTCTTCGTTAATTGAGGAATGAATCTCACTTCCTTCAGCTCCCGAGTCACCCCGTCACACATCCGGATCCGTACTGTACCAATACCACCAATAGGGCATACGTGATCATTACCCATGAGCACAACATCCCCTCTTTCCAACTTCTCAAAGCTGGAGAACCAATCTCTCCTAGGGCAAATATGGTATGTAGCACTAGAATCCATCATCCACTCCGTAGAGTCAACGTAACAAACTAACGGTAATGCAGAGCATGAATAGCCTGAAGAATCCGTATCTGAATTGTCGTCACTAGCCTTGACAACATTCACTTCCAAAGCTTGTACAGCTTTCCCTTTATTCTTCCCGGCTTTGTCTTTCAACTTTGGGCAGTCGTTCTTCCAATGTCCTTCTTCTTTGCAAAAGCGACATTGATTCCTACCAATATTTCTATGGCCACCTCTTGACTTCGATCTTGAACGATCATCTGGACGACGGTTTGGACCACGGCCTCGAACTGCTAATGCATCTCCCGATGCCTTCTCGGAGGGTTCACTATCACTCTTTCTCAACTCATAATTCACTAAAGCTGAGGTCACCTCCTTGTAGCTAACCGTAGTTCTTCCATTTATCATAGTGAGAACAAACGTACCAAAATCATCCTCCGGCAACGAACACAATAGTAGCATCGCCTTGTCTTCATCCTCAACCATGATATCTACATTGGCCATATCCGAAATTAGCTTTGTGAAGTTGTTAACATGCTCCCGAACGGAAACTCCCCTCTTCATCTTGAATTGGTAAAACCTCTTCTTCAAGTGAAGTCAATTCTCAATGCTCTTTATCAGATACTTCTCATTGAGTGTTTCCCACATTCTCTTCGCCGACGTCTCGTTCATTACGTCATAAATAAGATCCGACGTCAAGCATGACCGAATAACTCCACAAGCCCTACTATTCATCTTTTTCCAAACCTTATCCTCCATATCAGTGGGTTTCTCTTGTAACCCAAGAGTTTCCTCCAAATTTTGTGCATCCAAGGCGTCCATCACTTGACACCTCCACAAACCAAAATTGATCTTACCGTCGAACTTCAGAACATCAATCTTTGTATTATTGATGCTTAGACTCTGTATCGCCTTCGAAAGAGACCATCCCGATATGCTTGTTTCTCCCATGTTGTCGATCTAATTCTTCAAATAGGAATCCTTCAACGAATCCTTCGAACAAGCCCCAAATCCAACCTGGAGCTCTGATACAACTTGTTGTGCGTAGCGAAAATTTCGGCAGCACCTCCGGTGCGCAAGGTGCACAACAAGAGATTAGATCACAATAAAATTCTCGTTTCTCAAAGGAAACAAGAACCAAAAGCCAGATATCTCATCAAAGTGAGATATCAGCTCTTCCTCTCGTCAGCTCTAGGACTGCACGTCGAGGGAACCTACAAGCTATTACAAATCACGACAAGAACACAACTTTTACATGGTTCGGAAAATTGCCTACGTCCACGGGGCAAGGAGGGAGAGATCTACTAATAGAGGGAGAGATACAATTGGGGTTTACAATCTCACAAATAAAACCCTCTCACAAACTCTCAGATCACTCACATAAATATTCTCTCAAAGGGATGCTCAAAATCTTCTTCAAACAGTCGGCTCTCACTTTTTCCCCGCAGCTCCCGCTGCTATTTTCTCAAGCCGCCGCTCTTCAAGACTCCGTGCTCCTCTACCTTTGCTTTGTAGCTGCAATGAATCCGCAGCCACCTCACAAACAAAAAAACCCCTTTCATGCAACCCTAGGAAGACTTCACATTATCATTTAGGGAAAATTTGCAAAATAGACCGTTTTTATAAAGTAATTAGCAAAATAGACCGTTTTTAACAGTAATTAGCAAAATAGACCGTTTTTTGGCAAAAGAGGTCGATTTTGAAAAAGGGTTCAGAAAACATACGGGACTACTAGTCCCGTATGTTTAAAGCTAACTAATCTACCATATATTTTGATTTGTGCATTTAACGGTAGATTAGTTAGCCCGTATATTTTGATTTGTGCACACAAAATATACGGGACTAGTAATCCCGTATATTTTCTGAGTGCATTTAACGGTAGATTAGTTAGCTTTAAACATACGGGACTAGTAGTCCCGTATGTTTTCTGAACCCTTTTTCAAAATCGACCTCTTTTACCAAAAAACGGTCTATTTTGCTAATTACTGTTAAAAACGGTCTATTTCGCTAATTACTTTATAAAAACGGTCTATTTTGCAAATTTTCCCTATCATTTATATAAGGGTGAATCGGGTGGGATTTCTTTTGCCTGCTAGTCACGCGCAACGAAGCCAAGTGCTGGCCCCCACACTCAATCCGCATTCACAATGTATATATACGTTAGAATATAAAATTATACCTTCAATCTTCATAAGAATTTTGAAATTTTCGTGTAATGCTTAGGAGTATAAGATAATATCAGATCAATCTTCAAATCCCACTGTCCACAAATTGAATGTGAATTTTATAAAAATTAACACCACTGCGTGCTCACCCGTTTAATGGTCTACTTAATGGCTAAAGGGACTTTAAGAATTTAGCCCTTTTGAATTATGTGTTCAAGTTTAAGTTTATTTGCACTTTAATATCCCCAAAGATTCTCCCTTTTTTAATTCCTTAAGTTTTATTTTGACTATTTGGTGCCTCAATGTGTAGAAAGATTGAGTTAACTTTGTTCAAGAATACCTAATACAGAAAAGTAAATTGGAAACAATTAACCATATGACTTTATTCAAAAGGGAAAAAGGAAAAAAATATTAAAATACACACATAATAGCATAAGCCAGCATGATGACACGGGTAAAGAATTGCTCCAACAAGATGCATATGGTTCTTGTTACAAGCACAATAAAATCTGCTTAACCTAACGACAAGTCTCCATCCTTGTTTCACATGAAAACCCTCGTCAAGAATGCAAGCACAGCAAACAAGACGACGGAAGTCGGAGAAATGCTCGAACCGGCGCCTGTCTCAGGGGCAGCGGGCCCAGGCGGAGGCGAACTATCCGACCGCACCTGCACGTTGATAATGACCTTCTGGCCGCCGTCGCAGTGTCCAGGGAAACCGCAGATGTACCATTTCTTTCCTGGGGTGACGAGCTTTACGGCATCGTTGCCGGAGCTCAAGGCCTGTCCGTTCTTAGGGACCTGGCAAGAGCGGAACTCAGGGCCGGTTACTTTGTAGACATTGTGAGCTCCTTGGTCATACATAAAGACTGCAACAATAACAGAAGCATATGCATTTTGTCAAACTTCTTCATGACTAACGTAGAAAATTTACGTAGTTAACCTTTGTGATGTTGAAGGAAGTAGGATTTATAGCAACACAACAGAAAACTTAACCAAAGATCCACGATAGAGATAACAAGATACATAAACTTAAGCAGAGATCCACGATAGAGATACAAAAATTTCAACAGTAACAATGTGATTGCTTACGTCCCACAACCGCGTCACGAGCTCAGGAAGGATTCTACTGATAGCTAGGGATCATTTCTACATAATTAGGATGCAATTCTATAGGCGTCTAATTCTGAGTCCAAGTGATATGTATATTCTTCATGTAAATCAGGCTCCATAAAACAACAAGAATGACGATTGAGCAACTAATTTCTGGAATATTTAGGCTACAAATCCAACACTTATTTAAAGCAAAACTATATATAAGAGGTAATCCATGTTGAAATCCACAGAAGGGACAATCATCTTAGGGGCCGGGTATTAAAGTACAAACTTGTAAATCTTCGGCTCTAGCTCATCCTAACTAAGCACTTCTTGTGCATGGGAAGAGAGTTTCAGAAATAATAAGATGAGAATGACTGGGTAGCAAATGATTTTCGAGCTAAGCACACAATTAAATTAACAGCCATGACATGATATTATAGAACGTAACAAAGAACAATCAGTAAATTATAAGGATAACAATATTACCGATGGTATCTCCAACGAAGAACTCTTTGCCCTCCGTCCAAGCAGTATAATTAACCCCCTTTGCCCATCCCTCGTCGTCCCCCACCATGAACTCTGTCGCCTCCGCGACATTCGTAAATATCGCCGCCATTGCAGCAACGGTCATGATCACAAGCATAAACTTCAATGCCATTCTAATTAAGCTCTTTGAGATGTATGCCATCGAGAGGGATTGGTGGTCTATTTATAAGCCTTCTGTTTTCCTTTGTGCCAGCCAAATTATTAATAATAAAATGCCGGCCTGCAAGTTGTATGGATGTATCGCCATTGTGTAAACCAAGGTCAGGATCTGAGAGTAAAACAAAGTTCAGAGCAGCTTGCCAGGAACCTGAGATCATGAATATGTTGATGAAATTTTACGTAGATGACAACTATCATAAATGGTAGATGGACTGATCTCGGACTTCTTGTAAGCGACAATAATGTGGATCATAAAGAGATTGCAGCAATTTGGTCTGTGTACGTATAATTAGGTCGCATAATGTTATATGCATAAACTATAACTTGTAACGAACATGGCTGAATTTTTTTTTTCCCCCAGGTAAAAATGTAGGGCAAGGTGCCCTACTGCAAATATATTAAAACTACAAGTAACACATTGTTAGCTCATGAGCTGGTAAAAAGCTACAATAGAAAGAATATTTCTCCTAGAATCATGCTGAATATTGACATTAAGAAGGCATTTGATACCATCAGTTGGGATTTCTTAAAAGATATACTCAAAGGCCTGGGTTTCCCAAATATATTCATAGACTGGATTATGGTCTGTATCTCAACCCCGAAGTACTCTATTTCTCTTAATGGAGCACTACATGGATATTTCAAGGGGGGAAAGGGGATTGAGACAAGGGGATCCACTCTCCCCATACCTTTTTATTTTGGGAATGGAGTATCTTTCAAGGACTTTGGGTCTCTGGAGTATGATAAGCGGTTCAAATATCATCCCAAGTGTGGTAAATTGAAAATTACACACTTAATATTTGCAGATGATTTATTACTCTTTGGGAAAGGTGACTTATATACTATGATGAAACTTTATCAGTGTGTTACAAAGTTTGGTGAAATCTCAGGACTTCAAATGAATAAAGAAAAAATCCACAGTTTTCTTTGGGGGGGTTGAGGACTCTGTAAAAGAAACTATGAGAGCTCATCTTTGTCTTTCTGAGGGCTCTTTTCCTATTAGATATCTTGGAGTCCCTCTGATATGCAAAAGATTATCCTATGAGGATTGTAATTCACTCATCAGTAAGGTCTCTAGTCAGATTCAGGCATGGAATAAAAACTGGAAGCTCTCATATGCAGGAAGGTTACAAGTAATCAAAAGTGTTATTTTAGGAGTTCAAATTTTTTGGACTTCAAATTATATCCTGCCAGTAAGAGTTACACAAAAAATTGATGAGCTATGTAGGAACTTTTTGTGTGGAAAGACAAGCCATATACATAAAATTCCCTTAGTCTCTTGGGATAAAGTTTGTCTAAGTAAGAAACAGGGTGGTCTTGGTATTTTTTTCTGCCACAATCTGGAATTTGGCTACTGCTCTAAAAAATCTATGGTATATTCATGTTAACAGAGAGTTGATGTGGATCAAATAGATTCATGGTACTTACTTGAAACAAAGGGATGTTTGGCATATTAATGTAAGAAGTGGGGACTCTTGGATGTGGAAACAGTTAATGAAAGCAAGAGACAAGGCTGCAATCTCTTGTGGAGGTGTTGGCAACTTGATTTCCCTGATTAAATCTTGTTGTAGGGGATCAAATGTGAAGATATCAGCCTTGTATCATGCTCTTAATCCAGTTATTAGTAATGTCCAATGGCACAAGGTGATTTGGGATGGTTTGTGCTATCCAAAGCACATGTTTATCAGCTGGTTACCTGTAAATAATAAACTGCTTACTCAAGACAGATTATTAAAGAGAGGTATCACAACTTCAAATAATTGTGTATTATGCACTGGTGCACATCTGGAGAGCAGGAATCATCTGTTTTTTGAATGTACATTTTCAAGGGATGTATGGAATTGTGTTATGGACATGCTTCAATTCTCATGGAAGGCTTGTAACTGGGAATTGCTGATAGACTGGTTCTGTTCAAGACTCAGAGGAAGTGGGTTTAAACAAAGAGTTAAAAGGATTGCTTTCTCAACAAGTATCTACTTGATTTGGAGTGAACGAAATAAGAGGATTTTTCAGCAAAAGCACAAAACTGTAGAGGTTTTGGTTAAGAATATCAAAGTTGATATAATGACTGCTCTTCTTAACTCACCTTTAAAAACTGAGAATGAAGCTTGGCTTTTTTCTTTGTAAGATATGTACAGATAGATAAAGCACATGTACAAGTAGTCAAAAACTAGATATTTGTTCATCCAGGTTGCTTTCTCGATACTGAGAATCTTGATGTACACATTTTTCATATTAGTAAATGAATAAAGATTTTTCATTGACAAAAAATAAATTATATATCATCCATGATTTCCTTAATACTATGATCTCTAGATTTAGTGGTGGATCCAGAATTTTGTTTGTGGTATCCCCATACAACTTACTAGTGTCATACCCTAATTCGAGTGGTATTCTAAGTAGTAATACAAGTAAAAGCAGATAATCCAGTAGTCTCTTCACTCTCTTGTTATACCATTAGACACTATGTGACTCTGCTACTGTCTAGATCTACTACAATGTGTGTACGTGTGTTTTTTTCTTGTCAAATCATTCTTTTAGTTTGCATATTACTTTTGGGTCACTTATAAGACTTCAATTTGTTGATGAATTGTGGAAAATGAAGAGAAGAAAAGATTTCGCAGTGCATTATATGATTAGGATTAGGTCAGCTCCTTCACAACTCGACATTTGATGTTGGCGTTCTTAATAAAATGTTGCTCAATAACATGAATTCTGGTGACTTATCAGAAGTTCACCTCAAGGGTAGACTCATTGATGTTAGCTCTCTCTAATTTATAGATGACACTCTTATTTTTTGCAGAGCTGCTACAAGTAATATTTCTACTCTAAAATCTATCCTTTATCTCTTTGAAGCAGTTTCTGGTTTGGGGATTAACTTCAGCAGATCTAATCTCTACTACAGTGGTAAATTTATTAACTGAGATCCTTCTCTTGCTGGACTCCTTAATTGTGCTTTTGTCTCCCCCTTTCAAATATATATCTTGGCCTTCTCTTAAAAAAAGGATCAGTGTCCAAATCAGACTGGCAGCCTCTCCTTGATTCATTCCACAAAAAATTTACCCTATGGAAAGGTAAATATCTCTTATTTGGTGGTCGTCATGTCCTTCTTAACTCAGTTATTTCTTCCATTCCCCTCTACTACATATCTTTCTTTAAAATCTATAAATGCCTAATCAAGGCAATGGACAAGATTAGACATAACTTTTTGTGGGGGTGGGGGGGTGGGGGTTGGTATGAGAACAATGCAGGTGGTAAAGCTTTGGTGACATGGGAGAAGGTCTATTGATCTAAGAAATGTAGGGGATTAGGACTTCTTAACCTAATTTCTTTCAATTTCTCTCTTCTCTCTAAGTGGATTTGGAAGTATCTTTCAAATGACTCCTATGTAGGGTAGGTTCTTCACTCTATTTATTCTACCGCATCTATTAGCACACCTCTTAGGATCAATTTTTTCTAAATTTTGGAAGGGTGTTTTATCTACCTGCCAAATTTTTTTAGATATGGTTATATGGCATTTATAAAATGGTCTTAGAATACGTTTTTTGGAGGACTAATGGATTGATGTTAATTCCTTGGCTAGCATATTCCTTCTTTGCCTTTACTAAGCACGTTAGTATTGCATCACAAGGGATGTGTTGTGGGGATACAGAGTGTTGAAGGCCTATCATCAGAAGACTAATAGGTAGTCAGGATCATATTCAGGTTGAGGGGCTAAAGCTCTATCTATCTTCCTCTAGCCTCTGCCCTGCGTTGGAGCTGGATTAGGTATCTTGTCCTCTAAATACATCAGGGATCTTCTCGGTCAAATCTCTTTATTCTTTTATCAATGATGGAGGTATCTATTACCCCTATTATTCTCTGATTTGGAAGAGTATACTACCAAGTAAAGTTAAGTTTTTCCTTTGGCTATTATCTATGCTTAAACTGAATACTAAGGATAGGCTTATCATTAAAGGATGGATCAGAGACCCTCTTTGTTCCTTATGTCAGCTTGATTCTAAGAACCATGACCACCTCTTCATGAACTGCGCTTTTGTTAAGCAAGTTTGGGATTTCCTTCTCATAATGATTGGTATTTTATCTTTGTCTCAGGACCTATACCACTATTTTAATATCTGCTTTGATAATTCTATCGATTATTCGATTCAGATTCTATGAGGTTTTGCTTTCCTACTATCTGTTGATGCATTTGGCGAGCTCGAAACAAGCTTATTTTCTCTAGATGTACCTCAAGCTCGTGCTATCGCATCTCCTATAGCCCATTTTATCATTTTTGGGACAAGTATCATAGCTACTAAGAAGGGACTAAAGCTAAAGGCTATTGTCAGAGAGAGAGAAGCTTCTCAGAGCTCCTTTCCTCCTACAAGGACAACAACAATGCAGAAGCTAATCCTTAGGTCCTCCCATAGCTCTCTTTTAGCGGGATGATCATATATTTTGTTTAAACTAGATACAGTTTATTGTGTATAAGTTTTTAACTTCTTCATAGCTTTTCGGCTCCTGTTATCTATGATTGCTTTCTTTCGATTCTCCCTCGGAGTGAAGAGTGATGACATAGGTCTGCTCCTCTTCCTCCAAGATGTCTCCATTCCTAGATACTAGTTGTATAAACTTGATCTTTGATTCTTAATATAATTTTGATAGGGGGACTTACCCTTCTTTTAGTTCAAAAAAACCCGACATTTGCTTTGTTGGGTGCACTCTATTGGGATTGTTGATTCTTTGTATAACTTCATAATAACTAGATATGATTAGAGGTTTATCATGATTAGGAAATTGGGTCTCATCATGCTAAGAAGTTTGTATCCTATTTTAATCAGAAAGTTAGGCCGGAGATAAGATTTTGATTTCTCTATATATACTCTTCTATCAGTGGAGGAAAAACCAAGAAGGAGAGAAGGAAGGAACCGCTATTCTTATTGCCTAGATAAACAGAGGGCGTAAAACAGATTCGAGAATAGTGTGCGAGAGGAGAGAATTATGTAGCCTTTTGTTTGTGCAAAGGGAGAGAGTTTCATAGTCTTTCTCTGTTCAAAAGATTGTAACGAGAGAGCATTGGAGAAAATATAAGAGTTAATTATGTATGTGAGATTGAAAGATTAAGAGATGATAGTTGAGTGGTTTCTCGTATAGTTCTCTCTGATACATAGTTGGTTTCTCGTATTGTTTGCCCGTAGATGTAGGTCGAAGTTAGTCAACCGAACCATATTAAATCCCGGTGCTCTTCTTCTTGATTGTGGTTACTTTTATTTTGTTGATTGTGGGTTAGTTTCCGTGTTGTGGAGACTGTAGAAGGGGGGACTATAATCCCTGACACGTACCCTCCTGGTCTTATTAATTAATCTATCAAATTCTCAATTAATTAATCACTTGAAGTGTTCTTATTGTTGTGTTGTTCTGATTTTTTTAAAGAGTACGCACGTGTGGGACTGTTCACGCGCTCAACCCTCTTCATCACGTACGTATTTTACCCCATCATAACACTAACAGCCACGAACCTTCCCATCATAACATTATGCTGCGAAAAACCATGCAAATCTAGACCATGAAATCAACATCAAACCACGCGAAAGCGGTGAAGGACTGCAAGCTGAGCACAAACCCTCGTATAGATCTGCATTGCTCCTTACTCAGTGCCCTTTGTACGATTTCACGGAGATAAAACGAAGCTAAAGATTTATACATGCAAATTGTAGGGGCCGATCCAACTTCAACGGACAGAAAAGGTTGAAGGTACGAGCTGGCATACAAACAATGGGAGCATTGAATGAGAGCAGGGAGAAGAGAGGGTATGAGATGGCATGTGTTATTAATAATATATATAGCAAGGCATTAAAGACGTAGGGAGACTGTTCACTGTTGTTAGAGTGACGGGTCACTAGCCATAAGAGGACAAGGTTAGGGTTTTTGGCCCGAGATGGGAAATGGAGTAGCCAGAAGAGGACAAGGTCAGGGTTTTTGGCCAGGGATAGGAAATGTAGTAGCCAGAAGAGGACAAGGTTAGGGTTTTTGGCCAGAGATGTAGGAAATGGAGGATTGTGGACCAATTAAATGCATTGAGGTTGACACTTTGGAATAGATATATAGTATAATTTGTGAGCGCCTATGCGGAAGCGTGTACGCGCACACCGAACGAGTCTGAGATCACGGGAAGAAGATGAACCACACACAAGCACAATCCAATCCAAATACGACAAATCCAACCAAACACAGAGATATACGTGGTTCGGCAATTTGCCTACGTCCACGGGGAGAGGATGTGGAGATTCCACTAAATCAAGGAGAGTACAAAAGTGTTACAATCACACAAAATCACTCAAACTAACCCTCAACCAAACCTCTCAACTTGCTCACAATATTTCCCTCTCACAATGCTCAATAGCCTCCCTAAATCTCTTAAATCTCTGTTATTAAACCCTAGAAAATCATGTCCCTATTTATATCCAAACAGAAACCCAAACAGAATCTAAACATGAAATCAAACTGTGCAAAAAACCCGTCATAAGTCGACTTAACAGGTGCCATAAGTCGACTTGGCAGAGAAAAAAACAGCAACTGGAGAACAGTTCGTAAGTCGACTTAACAGGCTTCACAAGTAGACTTGACAGAGCGAAAAATCACAACTTCAGAGCAGAACGTAAGTCGACTCGTGCACAGACACAAGTCGACTTACCATAAGTCGACTTATGCATGTGCATGAGTCAACTTAGGACAGAAAAACTATTTTTTTCTGGTTTTCTCCATAATTCTCCACCTCGACGAAATTTTATCAAAACTAAGCCGACACCAAATAAAGAGCACCAATGCGTCGTCTCTCCAAACACGGCTACACCAATATGATTGCCTACGTACCCCCTCTCTTAAGTGATCAAGTCGCCCGTAGTTCATCCAAATGGCCGCCAACAGCCTCAACAATTACAAATATGCAACAAGTTTTTGCAATGAACAAACTTGTTGTTCGGAACCACCTTATTGATCATATCCGTCGAATTATTCTTTGTATGGATTTTTATAATCTCCACATCACCATCTTCAAGAACATTGTAGGTGTAATTTTTGATCTCCCGAAAACAGGGAACTTCGTTTGTATTGATAAGAATGCTTATTACAAACTAATAATCAAATGATTACAACAGAAGCAGAGGGAAGGCCCTCTTTGTTTAATCGTGGGGACTTTAAGGTAGCTACAGGATGCTTCGTTCGGTGCTCGTGCCGAGTCTGCTTCCCTTGGACGATTCGACAGAGGTTGTCGGAGAGCTTCAGTACTCAGTAGAAGCTCAGGGTGAGGGAGTTCGTCTCTTCTGGCTCGCCGGCGATCAGGGCTCGGAGCTAGGAGATGGCGCTGTAATGCAAGGATATGCAAGAAGCCTCTTCCTCTTTTGATTGATCAATCGATCGATCTCCCCCAAGGTTGTTGAAAGAAGCCTTTAAATGGGAGAGAGACAATTTGGCTGTTCCTGGAATTATGGGATGTGACCATACATTGCTCAGAGACATTCTGCTGTTCCTTTGTGCTGCCAGCGGTCATTCGAGGAGCCGCATGTTGTGTCACGTTGCGCAGGAGTGGGAAAGCCCCTCCTCGTATCTGTGACAGCGGTTGCCAGATACTTGAGTGGATCTGGCCAACTCATCGAGCGCCGGCGGCTTTCGCCCTTTACTTGGACGAGTGAGGTAAGCAGCATTTATGAGAGTGCAGGCTGCTCTGGCAGCCGTCTGCTTACCCACGCTACGAACCACCGAGTAGCCACCTGACGGTTCTGGGGTCCTGTGTCCTCTCTCCTCTCCCTATGTCTTGATAGAGGCGGGAGAGTGGACGTCTCGTGCCTGAGTGGGCTCTAGATGGCTTGTTGTGCGCCGACGG
Organism: Asparagus kiusianus; assembly: GCA_022839385.1. NCBI lineage: Eukaryota > Viridiplantae > Streptophyta > Magnoliopsida > Asparagales > Asparagaceae > Asparagus > Asparagus kiusianus. The sequence continues at coordinate 61,899 of BQKN01060870.1, read as the reverse complement.
CTCCGGCTCTCCATTCTGATGGGTGAGGTGACCCGCATTTATGAGCATGTAGGCCGGTCTGGCGCCTATCTTGTTCGCTTGAATTGCGGACGGTCGTTTGATGAGTCTGGAGCACTGTGCTTCCTCCCCTCGCATCGCGGGAAGTAGGGGAGGCTTGTCCCTGGAAACCCGGCTTTCGACTCATGTAGGTGGACTTGGCCCTCTGCGAGCGGGTTTGGTATAGGAGAGCGAATTTGGCCCCAGCGAGCGAATTTGGCTCATGAGGGCGGATTCACTCTACTAGTGGGCCCATGTGACTTGGCGCGTGAGGGCCCAGGTGTGCCGTCGAGCCCGCTTCATGGCTACACTCCATTCTTCATCTAAGTGGATGGTCTTGACTTATGGGCGAATTTGTTCGCTAGTCCGTCATGATAATTTTTACCGTCTATAAGACCCCTTTCAAAGTTTTCAGACCAAAACCGGCTTACTTGTGGTCTGGAATACTTTGAACAAGGAAGCGTTTGGCGGATTTGGCTCATGAGGGCGGATTCACTCTACTAGTGGGCCCATGTTGTTAGACCCTAGAGGGCGGGTGATTAAGGTCTTATGCTAATCTAATCCGATTAAAATGCCAATTAAAACTAATTAACAAATGTATTCTTGCAAGATAGATATACAAAGAGTTATGTGCAAGAATATGCAATATACACAATGTGATATATCCTATATGATAGAAATATATGCAAGGATATATAAACAACACAAGGGTAAACAATCTAAACAAGATAGTGGATGAAATGAATGAGCAATGCACAATTGGCGATATAAGATAAATGCAAAAACAAATACGCCAAAGACAAACTCAAACAAGCAATATGATCACGGAGTTCGGACCTTCCGTCCTACGTCTCCGCTCCCCACTCCCGGGGAGAAATCCACTAACACAATCCGGTTTGGAAGCCGGAACTTCTTCTACACACTCGATTTACAAGTTCACCGAAAACTCTCACACAACAAACACTATGCAATCACACTCTACACCCACTAAGTGTTGGACCTAGCCGTGTCTCCCTCAAGTACTCGGTTACAACCTCTCTCTAGGCACGTCAACCGATGCCACTCCTCTTGGGACGATCCCCGACTCTCACCACACACTCCTCACTCGGTATACAAGTGTATTACAAAGTGAATCTCACAATAAGCACAAATATAACAAATGATTGTTCTCAAAACAAGATGAGAACTCAATTAAGCACAACTCTTAGTCACAAACCCACAACCCTAAATTATACTATGAATGTAAATACAATAAGCTCAAAAGGTTGTGTGTGAACAAATAGATATAAATCAAAACTAAACTCAATGTAGTTCTAGCTAAATAACAATGATAATCAAATATATAAAATAGCTAGAAATAGAGTTTAGAAAACTTCTCAATATATCAAGAGTTGGAGGGAGAATAGTTGAATGCCCAAACACCAATAGATGATCTCCTCAAGCTCTTGTAGAATTGAATCACAAAACCGAAACACTCAAATGCTTAAAAGCTTCTTAAAATAAACTTAAACAAACACTAAACAAGTTTAAACCCTTGTTAAAATCTTTTAAACCATTCTCTTAATTGACCTGAAAAGACATCAGCAATGGGGTATATATACCCACTAGAAATCTCAACAAAAACCCCAAAACAAAAGACTAAAAAGCCCCCAGAAAATCGGCTCAGAAAAGAGCCGTTGGAAGCCAACGGTCAACTTGTCGGTCGACTGGAAAATTATTCGGTCGACCGATGGAGCCGTTCGGTCGACCGACAAAAAAGTTCGGTCGACCGCTATTCAGGTCGAAAACAAAAAGAACAAGCTGACATCTTCGGTCGACCGGTGCGGTCGACCGATGGAGCTCTCGGTCGATCGGACCGGTCGACCGACAGACTCTCTGTCGCCCAGTGCCGAAAAACCAAACGAGCGGTCGACCGGGTCGGTCGACCGAAATCTGACACAGCTGAAAACTAGGTTTTAAAACATATTTTTTGACTTTTAGAAATTTGTTTAAAATAACAAATGAAGTCCAAAAATTATGAAACTTTGGGAAATGTATATAAACATGAAAACGAACATGTTACAAAAAGAATTTTCCAAATTACATTTCCCATTTGTGAAAAATCATCATTTTGCAAATATGTTCAAAAACATGAAAACCTAAAAATTGATATTTTGATATTTTGACTCAAACCAACTTTTGAAACTTTGTGAAATGTTTTTATAGACTTAGTAAAATATGTATAAATTGATATTGAAGTCTATAAACTAATAAGACAGTATTTTCACAAAATTGCATATTCTATGCAATGTTTTCAAAAACACAATAGAGTATGAAACATATGATTATATATGTGAATGTAAATTTGTTTCATATCTATGTAGCTAAACCAAAACACAATAATAAATATGAAATGTGTAATCTCATATTTATGAACATGAAAACTCAAAACCATGAAAACTCAAAACTATGTATGTATATATATACCTATATATATACATGGAAACCAAACATATATGTATATATGAAACTATATATATACATGAAAACCAATATAATGTGTGTGTATAATATTGAGCTTAAAGTACTAACACACATAATATAAAACCTAAACTAATGTTACCAAAGCTTGATCTTGATCTTCATTGTAGCTCAACTTGGTATACGTTGCGGATGAAGCTTGAACTTGATCTTTAACTTTGAATTGTAAGGGCTTCACCGATATTCCGCCAACCTCCTTATTGATATGATCGTGTAGGCTCAATCCATCCAACCTCCAACTACGTTGTTTTTCTACAATAAATAGAAATGCACAAATACTAGACAAACAACATTAGTGATAAATTATTTGTTAAACATCATCAAAACAAGAAGGCCAACACATGTGACTTGGCGCGTGAGGGTCCAGGTGTGCCGTCGAGCCCGCTTCATGGCTACACTCCATTCTTCATCTAAGTGGATGGTCTTGACTTGTGGGCGAATTTGTTCGCTAGTCCGTCGCGGTAATTTTTACCGTCTACAAACATCTCGAACGAAGTGATAATGAACATCAATGTACTTCGTCCTTGAATGAAAAACCTGATTCTTCGACAAATAGATAGCGCTCATGCTATCACAATGAATGATGACGGACCGTTGTGATATATCAAGTTCCTCCAAAAGTCCTTAAAACCAAATAGCGTCCTTCACAACCTCTGTAATCGCCATATACTCTGTCTCCATCGTAGAAAAATCCACCATAGACTGTAATGTGTATCTCCAACACACCGGCACACGGGTCAAAGTGAACACATACTTGTATGGTGTAAATTTCTGATTTTCCCGGAAACAGGAAGATTTTGTTTGTATTTATAAGAATGGCTTATTACAAACTAACCAATCGGAATTACAACAGAAGCAGAGGGAATGCCCTCTTTGTTTAGTGTGAGGACTTTTCGGTAGCTGTAAGATGCTTCGCTCGGTGCTCGTGCCGAGTCTGCTTCCCTTGGACGGTTTGATCGAGGTTGCTGGAGAGCTTTAGTACTCAGTAGAAGCTCGGGTCGATAGAGTTCGAATCTTCTAGGTCGCCGGCGATCGGAGCTCGGAACTAGGAGGTGATGCCGCAGTGCAGGAATATGCAAGGAGCTTATCGCCGATTCTCTGTTCTCCTCCCCTTCTTTGATCAATCGATCCCCCTTAAGGTTGCTGAAAGAAGCTCTTAAATGGGAGAGAGACAGCTTGGCTGCTCCTTGAATTATGGGATATGACCATACATTATTCAGAGATATCCTGTTGTCCCTCTGTGGCACAAGCAGTCATTCGAGGAGCTGCGCGCTACATCACGTCGCGCAGGAGTGGGAAAACCCCTCCCCGTATCAGTGACGGCGGCTGCCAGGTACTTGAGTAGATTTGGCTAACTCATTGAGCCTCGACGGCTCTGGCCCATCGAGCTGCATTTATGAGGGCGCAGGCTGCTCTGGCGCCTGTCCGCTCACTTGTGCTGCGAGCCACCGAGTGACCACCTGACGGTCCTGGGGTGCTGTGCCCCCCTCTCCTCTCTCTATGTCTGAATAGGGGTGGGAGAATGGACGCTTCGCACCTGAATCGGCTTGGACAGCTTGCCGCATGCCGGCAGCTCCAGCTCCTGACCTTGATGGTTGAGGTGAGTCGCATTTATGAGCATGCAAGTTGATCTGATGCCTGTCTGCTCGCTCGGATTATGGGCGGCCATCTAACGAGCTTAGAGGACTGTGCTTTTCCCCTCGCATCGCGGGAAGTAGGGGAGGCTTGTCCCTGAGAACCCGGCTTTCGACTCACGTAGGTGGATTTGGACCCCTGCAAGCGGACTTGGCTCATGAGGGCGGATTCACTCTACTGGCGAGTCCATCTGATTTGGCGCGTGAGGGCCAATGTGGGACTCGTGCGTCAGTGAGCCCGTTCTGTGGCTACAATCCATACTTCATCTAAGTGGATGGTCTTGATTTGTGGGCGAATTTGCTCGTTAGTCCATCGCGGTAATTTTTACCGTCTATAAGACCCCCTTTAAAGTTTTCAGACCTAAACCGGCTGACATGTGGTCTGGAATACTTTGAACAAAGAAGTTCTGGGTGGACCAAGTGCATTTAGGATTTTCAGCAAACCCTCAGCTATCAACAGGTTTGACTTGCCTTTACCGATTACCGTTTGGATCGGGCTAGCCATACTATTCCCCTCAGTATGATGAGTTGTCGAGTAGTTTCTCTTATGTTTGATGCTAAGATTTTCACTCTGACCCTTAGCCACCTGCGGCGCGGGTTTAACCAAGGTCGCTAAGATTTCGAGCGAGTCGCCTATTTCCGAAGGCGGGTGTGCCATTCAGGCAAAGCTAGGCTTTCAATGCAGAACTTTCCCTAACTCACGGATTTTATTCGGGTTTCTGCTGATGAGACCTTTCCTTTGGGGTGAAATTAGGTTCAATGTGAGCGAACCACGTGTCCGCTGGTGGGGCCTCGTGCCCTCCTGGCTAAGGCGGCGCAGTTCTGTCATGTCGTTTTTATTGCGACTTGACAACTTGATGTCAGCCTCGTGCGCCACGTTTGGATCGTGGCCGTGGTTTTCGAATTTAACCGCCGGATATAACTGTCGACCTCGGTTCAGGTTTTGGGTTATGATCGGCCCGTTTCCCGTCTCTATGGTTCCTTCGACACACCGGGAGCGATCTGGGCCGTCGAATTCGATCATGGCCACGTTCTCCGTCCGCTTGGGTTTCGCTTTTCGAGGGCGATCGTGGCCACGTGGACGACTCTGCTTTTTAAATAAGTCGCTTTCTTCTTTTGGGAGTTACTGTGCTCCGGAATTTTGACAAATTTCTAAAGAGAGAGTTCCCGCTCTATCCTTCAATGGCGCCGAAATCCAAGAGGTGTGTTGCGAGGGGAAAAGGCCCCGGACGCTATTCCGACCGTCTCTCTGCCGGTGCGTCCGCCAGTGCACCGGAACCGCGTTTAGGTAAGTCAATGGGTTTGTTAGACGACCCCGTGTAGGCCGCATGCGTTGAATGGGGAGGATGATGGCCGCTTATCCTCCCATAGTCCCATCATCCTTTGGTAGCTTCCCCGATTTGGGGCGAAGTTAGCCCTTTTTAGGTTAATTTTACATTTGTCCTTAGAGGATGACTTCTGTCTCCGCAGGCGAACTCAACCCTTCCTGGATGGGGGGGAAATTTTATACCTACTTGTAGATAGGAAACTTCCGCCCTTTACAGGCGAAATCGACCCTTGTTGGGTGAAGGCGAACTCCTTTTTTTTTTGTTTGGCGAGTTCGACTTCTATCTGATAAGGGTTAATGTAGCCCGCGTGACCATGTCTCGCTTTTATTGGGCGGATTTTCCCCTATGGCGGATTTTGCCTTGATCCTTTGTTTCTTTCTTGCAGCGACTTTTTCTGATGAGGCTCTTCCGAAGGGCGTGGCCATTGGCCTTGCCGGGGGCACGGGCTCTACGGCACCCCCTCGATTCCCCTCTTTGGCTCCGGTACCCTCGTTCACCGCTGATAAGCCACATGGCCTGATAAAGAGGGTTACGGACGGTCATCACTTGACATTACGCGAGTTGACGACCGACGCGATGCTGACAGATGACGCTAGGACAGAGCTGCCAAAGCCCCAATTTCTGTTCGGCGACACTATGACTGATCCTTTTGTTCTGCTGCTCAAGGAGAGCAGGTGGTTCCGCATAGTGGAGGAGACTCCCTATTACCTTCCCAGCATGCCGAGAGGATTCTCGATCGTTGAGCTACGGTCCCTCGTAGTCCTCCGAATGATGAACTGGGATTTGACCCCTACTCAGGACGGGGTTACCTGCGGCGTCTTTACAGGCTCCACGGCTGGGTATGGAGTAGAGAGCTCTTGCAAGCGCGTGACGGGTCTGCACCCTGACCTGCTGTCCAATGAGCCGCCGGCAGGGGAGATGACGGCGGTAGCGGAGACTTTTCGTCATTGCTTCTTCCGCGCCGGTGGGAGATTTCCCCTAAAGGACTTTAAAGCCCCGGGGTGGGTATACTCTGCGCCTGGCAGCGATACTTGGTGGTCCAAGATCACCGACTACATCCTGGCCGAGAATTCTGACCTCAAGACTTCGGAGCTATATGTGGCCATTCAAGCCACTCGACATGGTCTGAGGATTAATGCTTCCCAGTTCCACAGCATCCTGGAACTGTACTATGCGGAAAGCGGCACATTCTTCACCCCCAACGGTGAACTTGGCATAACCCATCACGAGATGTATGATGTGTCGGGGCTGCCTCTGGGGGACTTTCCCTATGAGGAGTACGTCCCAGACCAAGATGAGATCGACCAGCTTTCAGACTATTCCCCCTTGGTGGTTAAAACTCTGTGGGAGTTTCTCTATCATTACCATATCTGCCTCAGTACCTTAGGGGCGTCGGATCATAAGGGGAAGAAGAAGAGGACTCCGGGGATCAGTCACAAGAATTGGACTGATTATTTGTTCCCGGGGAACGATGTCAAGGGGAAGCATGCTCTCCCGCTAGGTAAGTGTGACCAGTCTGAAGTGGAGACGAGGACAGCCGAAGAGGGAAACACCATGACTCTCGAGCATGACGAGGGCGGATTTAAGTCCGGCACGGTCTTTCACTCATTCCATCATTAGGCTAAGTCCCCCATATCCGGGAAGGCTCTGTTCGCGGGTGTAGGCATCTAAAAATGCCTATAGATATGAATATCCCTATCTAAGTCAGAGGAGATCATTCAAAGCCAAAAGAAGCAAATGAACATGTGAAACAACATAGAAGAACAATATGAACACCCGCGACAAGGAACACTAACACGCATAGTCATGGAAGTGAAAGGTGTTATACATACAAACAGAGTGGCGCGCCTATGGGAAGTTGTAGATCTCTTCGATAGCTTTCCAACGCATCTCGGATCACCTCATTCTGAGATCGAACGAGGGAGTTAGAGCCAAAATACCCAAGACAGCGCAAACTGCCTCGGAGGTGCGCGTCAGCGTCGACTACCGCGGTAATAGCGCGGCAGTACAAGATGACGCGCAAGAAAACATAGTGACGCGCCAATGGGGAGTTGTAGATCTCTTTGTTAGCTTTCCAACGCATCTTGGATCACCTCATTCCGACATCGGACGAGGAAGTTAGAGCCAAAATACCCGAGACAGCGCGAACGGTCTCGGAGGTGCGCGACAGCGGAGACTGCCGTGGCAATGTATCACACATTTAAGCCATAATATGATCCAAATCTGAAGAATCTCAAAAGACAAAAGTTGTATATCTCTTCGTCAGCTTTCCAACGCATCTTGGATCACCTCATTCCAACATCGAACGAGGAAGTTAGAGCCAAATTATCCGAGAAGTACGCGGCAGTGATAACTGCCGCGGCAATGCGCGGCACCATCTACTGCCGCGGCCATTGAGAAGCTGAACACATCATTTTTGACAGTTTTCTTGAGTTTTGTGCGGTCCACATGGCTTATTAACTGCTGGGGGTCACTTATGAACGTGGGGGAAGCAGTTACAAGCGAAAATCATGCCCACTACCCACGAAAATCGTGGCATTTATGGAGTTTAAAGTCGTGGGATGACGGTTACAAACTGAAGGTGGTAATCGCTCCTTTAGCCGCGTCACCCCCCGACTGCCGCGCCCAAAAAGGGAACTTCTTCAGCTGCGTCACCCCCGACTGCCGCGCCCAAAAAGGTGAACTTCTTCAGCCGCGTCACCTCCGGCTGCCGCGCCCAAAGGGGTAGTTGACGATCGGTTATTTTCTTCAATTATCATCCAAGGAGGCTATAAATACCCCCCTAGGGCCATCATTGGTAGGGATGGAGGGTAGGGAGAGCAATTAAGGCAGAGAGACTTGAGCTTTTGGTGAATTGGAGCAAGAGAGAGAGAGTCTTCATTCTTCACAAACATCCTCAAGAAGCTTTTGGCGATTCCTAGAGATCTAAGCTCTGACTTGATCTTTAGAAGAGTGAACATCTTACATCGATAAGATATTCACTTCAAATTCTTACTTCGATAAACGAAGGAAGAATCTCCAAAACCTTCACGATTCAATCAGAATCTGTGAATCGGTGGTCAACGGGCTAACGCGCCCCCGGCACAGGCAAAGATCCCGCGCAAGCAGCGATCCAAACAACGATCCTGCGTTTGTTTCTAAGGAGCTTGTTATTTGATTTTTGTTGTAAAGAGTAGTTTTACAAAGCACGAAGCTCACTCTTTTGTATTCATTGTAATCGGTAAACAGTTATAATGAATTCTGCAACAGAACTTGTTCCTGACGCAAACAGCGGGGTACCTCATATTATGGCTGAAGAGGTGCGTAATCCCCACTCACTCTTTTGAGGCGCTTCCTGTGGAGGTCGTATATCCTGTAGTTTGCTTGGCCCACGGGAAGTCCTATTCCTTGGTGTCAGCGATGATAGCGTGCATCCATCGGGGACTCCGCACTCTGACAGCCCAATTCTGCCGCGTATCAATTCTCGATGAGAGTGAAGGAGAGGTTGTCAGGACCCCCAATCCTAGGGTGGGGTTGCCATACACCTATCTGATGGCATGGTTCGTATACCATTGTGAATGTTTGATGAGTGCCCCGGTGACTCTTTAAGGAGACCAATTCGTCCCGTTTGTTTAACGCTTGGAGAGGTGCTCTTGGAAGTGTAAGGACATCCCCGATGCACGGAAGACGCTTTCTCATTTCGGACATTATAACTTTCGCCGTTTCTTCCTTTACTTTAGCGGGGGAGGATATGGGGAATCCCTCAGGGATATGCCGACGGCGGATCATCACACAATTCTCTCCTGCGGCGCTTTTCGCTGGTTGGTGAACATCCGCCGGGGTACCACATCCTACGAACGGGTTCTACGTGCTATCTCGAGCCGTATATCCCTTGCAGGTTTGCCCGCCAGTTTGGGTACGACCAATTATATGTGGGCAACGTTAACCCCCACCTGCTATTCGAAGGAGGGCTGGTGGATGGAGCTCGGCGAAGGTTCTGAACCCAAGCCGGTGGTACCCACGCTCGTTTTGGACTGCCTGCGAGGGATCGCGATTTGCACCATACGCTCTTGTACTGCCGGTGGTATCGAGGTGCCAGTGCTAATCCCGATGGCTTCTGGTTCCAGAGCTCATGTCTGGCGGAGCAGGGGCATCGTCCAAGAGGAGCTACCCACTCTTCGAGGCGGAGGGGCCACCAAACTGCTAAGGAATGGTTCTCGGAGGATCCCGTCGAGGACACCGAGGGTTTCGACATGGGAATGGATGAATCCGGGGTGCCCGAGACGCGAGTTCCTTCTCCTAGTCTTCCGTCGGACCCCATTGGCGAACGGAGGCAGCCTGTCGAGTTAACCCGGGCGGGCGAACGTTTGGAGCAAGCCCAGAGCACGATTGCTGGGCGGATGGGGATGCCCCTCTTATCTCCGAGCAGCTCGTTGCTCTCCAAACGGCAGCGGGAGGCTGCGGCCGAAGGCTCTGGAGCGGAAGCGGCCAAGAAGGCCCGTTGTGAGGGGACGATTGAGATTACTCCCCCTATCGCGTCGGAGGCGGTTCCGGTGTCCCCGAAGGACGCTCCTCCGCAACCTGCTGTGAGGCCACCGACCACAACTCCTATGTCGGCACCAGGAGGTAACCTTTTAGTGTGGCATCCTAGTGTATTGAGTCGGGTCCGCATCCTCTGACTGTTTTTATTGAATTTGTGCAGATGCAGTCGAGAGAGTGATCCCCATTCCTTCTGACGAAGAGTAGGGGAGTGGAGACAGAGGAGAACTCGGGGGTTCAGGTAAGCGTAGGTTCCAGCATTGTTGATCTTTCTGTGCCAGGGTCTTTTTGTCAATGCTCCCCTCACATTTGCAGCCGGCCCCTCCCATGCAGTCGCTGGCAAGGAAGATCCTCCCCCTTGGGCGGGTCATTCAGGCGAATCAGAGACGGATGATGACGCTTCAATCCACGAGGCGCTATCGAGCAAGGAGGAAGTGTCGGCCTCTGCAGGCCAACAAGGAGAAACCTCCGCTTTCGAAGGAGCACCGGTCGGAGGTGTGCATTCAGTGCGAGAGTCTCCGACTCAAGGGGGAACCCCCACTGGGCTGGTGGCTACTTCCTTGTCTGTGGTGACCTGTGATCCTGCCGCTACTTCCCTGATGGCATCAGCGGTCGTACCGACCTTGGCGACACCAATCGCTGTTTCCGCGGTCATGACTACCAGTACCTCAATCATAACTTCATCCTCGGCAGAGGAGGCCGCTCTCTCTCCCTTGGAACGCTCGCGAAAGAGGCAGGTGGCGTGGGTCCTGATTAACTTCCAGGACACCTTGGCTGACTGCATCAAGCTGGCCTTGGAGGAGAGTTATCCTTTCGAGGAGTTCGAGGAGGATCTCGAACGCGATGTGTTCTTCTTAATCAAGAGGCTTGGCGCCACCGCAGCGAAACCATACTTTCAGCGTCTGAAAGAAGTGAAGGAGGTTGTTCAGCAGTTGCTCGCTCTTCGCGTGAAGAGTTCTACAGTTATTGATCTCGCCTCCAACGAAGTTCGAGCAGCCGTGGAAGACCTCGATCGTCGTCTGAATGAGACTATGTCACTGGAGACTAGGTTGTCCGCGGAGTTGGAGCAAGCCAAGGCTGAGGATGCATGAATGGACCATGAGCAACAGACGGCAGATAACCGCCTCTCTCGCCTATCCTCCGAGATAGAGAGGCTAAAGCAAGTTATAGCCAATGCGCAGGCTTCCTTGGCCATTCAAGAGAAGGTTCGTGAGCAAGTGGCAAAGGAACTGGAGGATATTGAGTCTCGCCGGCAATTGGTCGTTAGTACCGTCGAGGAGAAGGATCAAGCCCTCAAGGAGGTTAAGGATACCGTCCAGGACTTGGTATCGCGTACCGAGGAAGATCTTCGTCGAGAGATCCTACGGAAATTCGAGCTCCGTTATGCCGGGGAGATCCGTGAGGCGGAACGGCGATTGAGAGTTCTGTAGTTTTCCTTTGATTCCCTGTTGTAATAGGATTTCATTTTTATGAATGAAATTATCCTTTTTGTTTCGACTATTACTTGTGCGCGTGTTCTATATATCCTCTTCTTTTAACATACGCCAGTTGGCGTTTGGCCGCAAGAAACTCTTATCGGCGGATTTCAGTTACAGACTTGTCTCGCCTACAGGCGGATTCTATCTGAGGGCGAATCCGCGGGGTTATGCCAATAACGACTCCTGTTGCGGGCGAGCTCCGCCTTTAGCGGGTCGTGTGTTAACCCACGCGTATGTCAGTTACGGAGACGTGGGCACGTCGCTTCGCATTAAATGCAGCGCGATGGGCCTCTTCGTCCTCCATGCCCGATTCAAGCCGTTGGTTGGAGATCGTGCCAGGGAACTGTCGAATCCTGACCGTTCACATGGGATCCGGATTATTCGATTTTCCCCTTAACTGTTTGGGCCTGAAGGGTCTAATCGAGCCGCGGATAACTGTCTAGGGTCAGGGTATTTAGTACCCTTCCCCTTTGTCAAGAGAGACTGTAATTTCCTTGTCGTCTTTTTCAAAGGAAATCCAAACTTCTTTTGTGTCTTCCAGATGGCGCCGAAGGTGAAGAGGGTCACTCCAAAGAAGAGAAAGGAGGCGTCTTCTTCAGGCGCCGCTGAAGCCGCCGCCACTGAAGGTACGTTTTTACTTCAACCCCCATTCAGGTATGGGTAGGTGCTTCTCGTTTGACCCCTTTTTGTATCGTTATCGCGTTCCACAGCCCATGAAGATGCGCCGCCTCACGAACAATACGAGGCCGAGCCCATCTTGATTTCCGACGATGAATCTGAGAGCCCCGCGACTTCTCCCGCCTCAGGCTCCGTTCCCCAACCGGGAACTGAACCCTGCCTCGAGGTTCCACCTATTGCGGTGCTCATCCCGGGTCAAGAACCTGCTTCCCCTGATTCCTTGTCTCTGCAGGCTCGCCTTGAGGAGTTTGAGAACGCCGTGAAGTAGGTGATCTCCCTCGTCAGCCTTGGCATGAGAAGCTACGACCACTTCAAACAGTCTCTCTTAGATCACATGGTCGATCTCAGGCGGTTGGGCGAGAACCGGATTGCCACGCGCTGCATGCAGAGGCTCCTCTTCCTGGAGTCTCGCTTGGGGGAACCTAGAGGTCCTGTTACGGGAGGGTCCGGAGGCTGACATGGAATCTTGCCTGGCTCGTGTCAGGCGCCAGGAGGCCTGGGAGCAGGAGGTCCGCTCCAAGGAAATAGCGGACTTGGAGTCTGTTGTTGACTTCTGGGTGAGTCAACAACGCATGTTAGAGGAGCAAGTTATCGACCTCAATCGCACCATATCTCGCCTGAGAGCTGAATTGGGACAAGCGGAGGCGAATTTGAAGGGGCTCCAATCCGACGTTGTAAAGGTCAATAAGACCGCTGAGGCGGAAACTCGAAGTCTCCAAGCCTTGCGTCAGGAAGATGCCGCCGCCAGGTCGAGTTCTGAAGACCGGATTCGGAAGGTGGCTGAGGACAAAGCTCGGGAGGACCACGCGAGAAGGGTGGCGATGGTCAAAGAAGAGCTCTCATCTTTTAATTTGTTCGACTGAGGTCTCAAACCTGTGCTTGTGCTAAGACATTTTGCCTGTTTGTTTTGCTTTTGAAACTATGCCATGACTTGTGAAGTCATAACTTTGTTCAAATGTATTGTCTTAAAAAAAACTGGTGTATGTTTTGCTTCTTGAATGTAATATTATGACTTTCTTAGTTGTAAAATCATAACTTTGTTCAAATGTACTGTCTAGAAGCATCTGATGAAGTTCGTGTTTCCACACTTCCTTTTAGAATGTCGCCATTAAATGCTTCTCTGGTATGGTCAACAGTGATTTTAGGTGGCACCCCTTGGGTGGTGACGAGCTTGTTTTGAAGGTTCAACCCGAGTACAGGCAGGTTCACGCTGTAGGGAGGCTCGGGTAACGGCGAGTCTGCGTGGAAAGCCATACTAAACCGCCGGCGAACTCTTTCGGCCCCATTCGAGTGTAGGTGAGCTCATGCTGCGGGCCAAGACTCGAATGATCATGTCGTAAGTTACCTTCTAAAGTGCTGGCGAGTTCCTGCTGTCAATGGGACTCACTTGCGGCGAATCGGCCGAAAGGTTGAATTCGTCTGCTGGCGAATTCCAACTACAAGCGAGTCTGCATCGTCTATTGATTTGCCTCTGGAGCTATCCGCCAGGTGGTCGGGGTAAGACCCGCCCATTTTCGAGGATTCGCCTGCGTGGGCAGATTCACGCGCTCGCGGTAATTCATTCGCATCAGGGATGTGACCTGAGAAGCGAAGTTCCCTTGAGCGAGTGGCCTTGTCTTTCCCCGTTGGCGCTCCCGATTTGGAGGGCCTTCCGGTGTCAGAGGAGTTTCCTCCTTGCCGCTGGCGTGCTCTTCTAGAGGGAAGAGCGTTCGCGGTAACTGGGGTAGTATGAACCACGTCGGAGTCAACTGGTGCCTCTTTCGGGATGGGCGCTACCGAGGGTCGTTTGGCAACCCATCTAGTAGGTTTTCGTCCCGTGCTCTCGATCCGTGGCTTGGCCGTGAGAGAATTTGGGGCGGGCTTCTCCGACGAGACTCGGGTAGGGCTTTCGGGCGTGGGAGCTTTGACCGTCTGAGGTTGGCTCCTGCGCACGACTCTGTGGCGTTTGCGGGACGCTTCGCCACTGGAAAAGGAGGAAGACAAGTACTCTTCGTACTTGGCTTGGTCGAACTCGATCTCTAGGGACTCCACCGTCGTCCTAACAGCAACCTCGTCGAACTGAGCTACCACCATTTCGTTTGAGGAAACAGCTTCTCCCACTGTGGTCGCCATCTTCTGTATGATGTAAATTTCTGATTTTCCCAAAAACAGGAAGATTTTTTTTGTATTTATAAGAATGGCTTATTACAAACTAATCAATCGGAATTACAACAGAAGCAGAGGGAATACCCTCTTTGTTTAGTGTGGGGACTTTTCGGTAGCTGTAGGATGCTTCGCTCGGTGCTCGTGCCGATTCTGCTTCCCTTGGACGGTTTGATCGAGGTTGCTGGAGAGCTTCAGTACTCAGTAGAAGCTCGGGTCGATAGAGTTCGAATCTTCTAGGTCGCCGGCGATCGGAGCTCGGAACTAGGAGGTGATGCCGCAGTGCAGGAATATGCAAGGAGCTTATCGCCGATTCTCTGTTCTCCTCCCCTTCTTTGATCAATCGATCCCCCTTAAGGTTGCTAAAAGAAGCTCTTAAATGGGAGAGAGACAGCTTGGCTGCTCCTTGAATTATGGGATGTAACCATACATTGTTTAGAGATATCCTGATGTCCCTCTGTGGCACAAGCAATCATTCGAGGAGCTGCGCGCTACATCACGTCACGCAGGAGTGGGAAAGCCCCTCCTCGTATCAGTGACGGCGGCTTCCAGGTACTTGAGTAGATTTGGTTAACTCATTGAGCCTCGACGGCTCTGGCCCCTCGAGCTGCATTTATGAGGGCGCAGGCTGCTCTGGCACCTATCCGCTCACTTGCGCTGCGAGCCACCGAGTGACCACCTGACGGTCCTGGGGTGTTGTGCCCCCCTCTCCTCTCCCTATGTCTGAATAGGGGCGGGAGAATAGACGCCTCGCACCTGAATCGGCTTGGACAGCTTGCCGCATGCCGGCAGCTCCAGCTCCTGACCTTGATGGTTGAGGTGAGTCGCATTTATGAGCATGCAGGTTGATCTGACACCTGTCTGCTCGCTCGGATTGTGGGCGGCCATCTGACATGCTTAGAGCACTGTGCATTTCCCCTCGCATCGCGGGAAGTGGGGGAGGCTTGTCCCTGAGAACCCGGCTTTTGACTCACGTAGGTGGATTTAGACCCCTGCAAGCGGACTTGGCTCATAAGGGCGGATTCACCCTACTGGCGAGTCCATCTGATTTGGCGCGTGAGGGCCAATGTGGGACTCGTGCGTCAACGAGCCCGTTCCGTGGCTACAATCCATACTTCATCTAAGTGGATGGTCTTGATTTGTGGACGAATTTGCTCGTTAGTTCGTCGCGGTAATTTTTACCGTCTACAATACCTCGTCATAGACTAGCGTTTATCCAAATCCCTGGCATAATCCGAATCAACATAACCAATACATAATTGCCCACCTGTAGTGTCCCACTCATAAACCAAACCAATATTAAGCTTACCTCTAATGTACCGCAAAATCCATCTCACGGCGTTCCAATGACCCACTCCTGGATTGTGCATGTTGTTAGACCCTAGAGGGGGGGTGAACAGGGTCTTATGCTAATCTAATCCGATTAAATGCCAATTAAAACTAATTAACAAGTTATCCTAGCAAGTATGAAATACAACAATATATATGAGCTAGGATAAGCAATATGAACAATAAGATATATCCTATATGATGAAAATATATATGCAAGGATATATAAACTAACACAAGGGGTAAACAATTTAACTACAAATGTGATAGGGCAAAATGATCAACAAGCAATACACAATGGCGATGTAAGATATGAACATGAAAACAAGTGCGCCAATGCAATCACAAACAAAGGATATGTTTACGAGGTTCGGTCCCCACGACCTACGTCCCCGCTCCTCATCTCGAGGAGATACTCCACTATCACAACCGGGTTTTCTACGTTCACCCGAATAACGTTTACACCTCACACTCGGTTTTCTAGCTAACCGAAAACTTTACAATCGACACTCTTGCAATCACACTCTACACCCTCACAAGTGTTGGACCTAGCCGTGTCTCCCTCAACTGCTCGGTTACAACCTCTCCCTAGGCTCGTCAACCGACGCCACTCCTCTTGGAACAATCCCCGACTCTCACCACACACTCCTCTTAGGCTCAATACAATAATTGATTGTTCTCAGCTATGGATGAGAACACAATAAAAGCTCACACTCAATGTTACAACTCTCACAACCCTAAATATATTATGAGTGCAAATACAATAAGCTCAAAGTGGGTGTGTGTAACAATGAGTAAATAAAATCAATTCAACTAAACTCAAATATAAAATCTAGCTTAAGAGCAATGATAATCAAACAAGTATATAAATGTAAAGCTAGAGTTTGAGTTTAGAAAACTTCTCAATTGATAACAAGATGGAGAGAAGGAGATTGAAGCCCAAACAAGAAGATAATCTCCTCCACTTATGAAAACGTCTTCACAAACAAAACAAACCCTTAAACACACTTAAACCCTTGTTTAAAACTTGTTTAAAAACTTCTTTGCTTGGTTTGAAAGAGAGCAGCAATAGGGTATTTATACCCACTCAAAAACTCAGCTAAAACCCCTAAGGAAAAGTCCAAAAAGCCCCAGAAAAATCAGCTCAGAAATAGTCGTTAGGGAACCAACGAATATATTGGCAGTCGACCGAAAATTCTCACGGTCGACCGCGATCCAGGTTCTAAACGGAGAAAACAAGCTGGGACTTCTTCGGTCGACCGGTACGGTCGACCGATGGGAATATCGAACTCTCGGTCGACCATACCGGTCGATCGACAAACTCTCTGCTGCCCACTGTCGACTGAACATATGAGCGGTCGACCGGTGCGGTCGACCGATAACTGATACTACAGAAAACTGGTTCTGAAAACTATTTTTTTGATTTTATAACACTGTTTAAAAATATCAAATAAATTCTAAAAAATATAAAACTTTGGGGAATGATTGTAGACATGATAATAAACACATGAGTTTGATGTTTTGACCTAAACCAACTTTTGAAACTTTACAAAATGATTTTATAGACTTGAAGAAAGATGTAAACTATTGTTATGAAGTCTATAAACAATGAATGTAGTATTTTATCAAAATGCACATATAATGCACTAAAACATGATTTCATTGAACTAACTAAAATTGATATTGATGAAATCATATATATGCATATAAGTATGAAACAAAAATATGTTTTCTAATTATATTTAATTGTTTCATAGAAAAACTTGAAAACTATCAAACCAAAACATATATCTATATATATAACTATATATATACAAAAACCAAAACGTGTATGTGTGTATATGATTGAGCTTAAAGTACTAACATACATAATATAAAATCTAAACTAGATTACCCAAGCTAGATCTTGATCTTCAATAAGCTCTTCTTGGTAATCTCATGAATGAAGCTTGAACTTGATCTTTAACTTGAATTGTATAAGCTTCACCGACATTCCGCCAACCTCCTTTGGATATAATCGTTGAAGCGCTATTCCATCCATCCTCTAACAACATTGTTTGTTTATAATAAATAAGAAAACACAAATACTAGACAAACAACATTAGTGAT
>BQKN01060870.1:0-22954 GCA_022839385.1 Asparagus kiusianus | reverse complement strand
GGGGGGGGGGGGGTAGGAGCAGCATGAGTTATTTGACAAAAGGGGTTTTTGTAAAAAATCCCACCAGCTGGACATCACGTGAGTCATCACGTGAGAAAACTGGTCAGAAAAATCAATCCGGCTAAACTTAAGTGGTATATGACGCCGGAGTCTATATAATATATCAATTTGTCAAAAGTGAAAAGATATATACATGTCACCGAGTGTCTACGAAATATACCAATTTGATCATTTTGCCCAATATGTACTCTAGCCCCTATATTCACTCATTTGGTGCATCCCCGTGTTTGTCTCTGTTATGTTAGACGGAGGCAATAGTTTTTTTTTTCTTCATTTTTTTAGGGTGACAATCTGATAGGATTAATGAAGGAGATATAGGGTTGGCAAATGGATGACTACAGGCTTTCTTGTTCCTAATTTAAGTATGGAGTGGGATGGCGCATGAATGGTTGGAGTCATTAATGGTGCTCAATTACGTATGATGTATGGGTGAATCTTTGATATAGGTATAGTTGAATTGAGCCATGCCAAGGTGTTTCACGCATACATGACTACAATTCTATTTTTGGTGAAGGTTATTTACCTTGCAATTGGAATATTAGATGGTAGAATAATTATAAGTGATAAATATATAAATGATGTATTTTCTAATTTCAAATAAACTAGTATGCAATACGCGCGTTTGCACGTGATGCATGTTAAGAAACTATAAAAGGTGAGGCATTTGAAAGTCAAATCATATTTTGCGCACGATTTTTAAGACTATTTATTGAACATATAGCTCATATAGAACAAATACTAATAATATGTATTTCCAAATAACATCTACTAAACACGTTTAAATCAAATAAATCGCAAAAGTAAGAAAGACAATAATGACATAAATTACATCATCATTTAGACCTTCTTGTTGAAAGCAAACATAATTGCGACTTTATTGATAAAAGGAGGAGAAAATGATGAAAATAAGAGAAAAGTTTGGAAAACGAAGATAAAAGTGAAGGTGTTAGGATTCCGAGTAACAAAGAAACTTGAAGGTTCATATACCAAATTAATGGCAACGCGTAATTTAAAACTCCTGAACAAATCATAATGTGTAGCAGAAGGTAAGCAATATCCATTCATCACTTCACCATCCTATAAAAAGAAGGAAAACAAACAATTGAAGGGGTTATAAATAAGAAAAGGAACCCCTTGTCAGCTAATGCTGATCATCCTCACACTTGGGCGCCTCCTTGATCTCAACAAATCATTATCCTACATATATTGACATAACACTTTATAAGAATATAAAATTATAACTTCCAACTCTCACTGCAACTGAGCAAGTTGTATTTAAAAAATATCAAGCTTGTGTTTAAAATGAATTTATAAAAGATGTACCACTGCATAAAATACCTCAGGTTCAATCTAGTGAAAGAAAGCCTAGCATATGAGAGAATTTTAGTACAAAAATTCTTAACACTCCTTATAATTTTGAAGTTTTCATATGGTGGAAGGGACTCTAAGACAATTAGCTATCTCAAAGAATTCAAGAACGTGTCATATTGTAGTTTACACATTTTGTTTGAATCATATGCACATCTGCATGTTTGAAGTCCACAAGTTAAAGTTGTCTTGATTTTGACATTGGCCTTAGATGCAGACGCAGAAGCTTCAGTAACTCTTGCTTTAGATCTGATCTTTGTTGTTTCTAATGAAAATCAATGGAAAATACTTTTTTTTCATGTGAAAAGCATCCATAGTTGAAAACAGAAAGAGCATTTATTCGGATGGTACAAAAAATATTTAAGATTCATCCTTATAAATTGCTATGAATTTATCCTTATTTATTCCAACTTAAGTGATGTAAAAGAGAAATAAAAAGAGAGACATAGACAACAATTTTTTAGCAGTACAATTTGGAACAAGCAGTAAGCAATGTTTCTTAAATTCGACAGTAGGTGCAATATACCTCATGAAATCATATGCTCAAGAAATCAAACTAAAATAGATCTAGGATTGAAAAAACTAATCCAAACTTATATTTAGCAGAACTTTAGTAAGGATTAAAATATAACAAACTCGGGTTCATTCAAAGCATGATGATTATAGATCCATATACATGACAACTATCTTTTCTTTATTCGTTTGTATAACTTGATCATAGCGGAGAGTGTGTACTAAAAGAATCAGCCACATTAAGTAAGAAAAATATCAAGAAGGAAAACACACCTTGTAGGTACGCTCATTCCTTAGAGTTAACGCTACTACTAAAATGATTAACTTCCATCCATAAATCCATTGTAGATCATTATACATTTTTTTAAAGATCATAAAATCGGTGAGGAAATGTGTAAGATGATGAAATCGGTGAGGAAATGTGCATCCTAAGAATAAAATAAAATAAAAATTATAAAAAATGTTTAAAGAAATTGTTAAGTTTGAGTAGAAAATGTACTATATTTACCTTTGATCTATCCCCAAGCATGAATGATTATTGTCATAAACCTTCCTATCGAATAAAACCATTTGGATTGCAAGTTCACCCATGTGTCATCTCACACCATGTTTAACCTGAAATTATTAGTCAATGCTTCACATAGGATTTTGATTATATTTGCGAAAAAATGTTAAAGAGTCTAAAAGGCAAAGATATGAAGATTTAACTAAGTCGATAAGGTTTTAATTACCATACAAACTTAAGAATCTACAAACTGGAACAAGAAACAAAACTTATGATCAAAATAGGTGTAACACAAATTTAAACCTTTTCAATCATTTATAATTCATCCATAAAATTTGTTTATGATTTATAATTCTTAATAACATGTCGGGTTTATGTTGGATCCAAAATATCGATAACCTAAAATTGACAGATTTGAAAGAAATAAGGGTTAAAGTGTTTGATCCAATACATTGATTTCGAAATGAAGAACTTACAAAATCCCTCAATTTCATAAGCCGAGTTTGTATCAACTACTCAAAAGGACAAAGTTAAGCAATTATGTTGGCTTTTCATAAGTGTTCTGATTGGTATACTTAGCAATCTTGATTTTTATCATTTCATTAGAGATTCAATAATACGAGATTAACAGATTTGGAAAAAGACAAAGTACCTCGTATAAACTCACATGAGCTATGAAACCATAAGCTGGTGAATTTAACTCCAACCTTTTAGCCCCATAGAACTATCAGTTGATGACTCTCTAAATTAATCTGAATTAATATAAACTGGTGCTTGCAAGGGGATAAGGGATCAAAGTTTTTCCATTCCATCATGAAAAAGAAAAGACATCTTAATAAAATTTTGTCTTTATATACTGAGAATGGGATAAGAATTATTGACAGATCTCAGGTGATTGCTGAAATTATTGGCTATTACAAAAAACTATTAGGTACCTCAGTTCCTACTACACTTCCTAATCCTGAGGTAATTGCAAATGGTCCTCAACTCTCACCTGATCAAAGGCAAATGCTCAGTCTTCTAGTAACAAGAGTGGAAATAAAGCAAGATGTCTTCTCTATGTCAAATAACAAAAGCCCAGGTCCTGATGGATATGATGCACTTTTCTTCAAAGCCACTTGGAGTGTCATCAGTGAAGAATTATTTGAAGCAGTCGAAGAGTTCTTTAGCTCTGTGAGAATGCTTGGTACGTTCAATACCACTTCCATCACTTTGATTCCTAAAATTCTCAATCCTCAGTATATTGCATATTACAAGCCAATATCATGATGTAATTGTATATACAAAATTATTACTAAAATCATTGCATCTAGAATCCAAAAAGTAATGGGATTTTTGATAAGTGATGCTCAGAGTGCTTTCATTAAAAGAAGACTTATATCTAGTAATATCCTTCTGGCTCATGAAATTGTCAAGCACTATGATAGGAAGCATACATCCCCTAGAGCTATTTTGAATATTGACTTGAGAAAAGCTTTTGATACTATTAGTTGGGATTTTATCAGAGCAATGCTGGAATGTTTGGGATTCCCTGAAATCATGATTTTCTGGATCGTGGAGTGTATTACAACCTCTAAATTCTCCATATCTATTAATGGCTCACTTCATGGCTATTTTCAAGAAGCTAGAGGGCTTAGACAAGGTGATCCTATTTCTCCTTATTTGTTTGTTATTAAAATGGAATACTTGTCTCGGAAGCTAAACACACTCAAAGATGACAGACTCTTTAAATTTCATCCCAAATGGTCAAGAATGAAGTTAACTCATCTAATATTTGCGGATGACCTCTTATTATTTAGTAAAGCTGATTTGTACTCAATATCAAGATTAAAGAATTATCTTAAGGAATTCAGTCAAGTCTCTGGACTAGAACCAAATCCTTCAAAATGCTTTGTTTTCATGAGTGGGATTGATGAAAATCTGAAGAATCAAATATGTGCTCATCTTAATTTCTCTGAAGGAATCTTACCAATTAGGTATCTGGGCATGCCACTCATTTCAAAAAGACTTTCATGGCTAGATTGCACTCCTCTCGTTAACAAGATATCAGACCAGTTTCAAAGTTGGCAAAACAACATAATCAAGTCATATGCTGGGAGATTGCAATTGATAAAATAAATTATCTTGGGTATACAAATTTTCTGGACTAGCAATTACGTTCTTCCAATAAAAGTGCTAGAGAGGATTGATAGTAATTACATTCTTCATGTAGTTGGAATCATATTTTTAACTGGTATAATAGGAACTTGCGGGGAAAAGCTACAAAAAGAAGTTGAAAAGAATCACTTTGTCTGTATCGGTGTATCTGATATGGCAAGAGAGGAACTATAGAATTTTCCAACATAGAGCTCGAGGTCCAAATGATCTCTTTCGTGTAGTTAAGATCAGTGTGTATACAAGGGTTTTGAATGATAATATATCGCAGCATATGAAAGAGTACATAGGTAGCTTGTTATAGTGAAGGCTGGATTTTATAATCAGTCTTTTGATTTGTAACTTTGATGTACACAAAATTTTTTCATATTTGGTGATGAATAAAAAAATTTCATTGACCAAAAAAATTTAATCTGAATTAAGTTGCTAAATAAAAGGAATCTCCTAAGCTGGTCATGCAATAGAATTGTACTGGTTAGAGGATACCTATTTTACACTATAAAGATTCAAAGTAATTCTATTAAGAAAACTACTTGCTAAAAACCCACATATAAAAGTTTTGTCATTTATTATTTGAACTGGACAACTAAAGGACAAAGAACATTTGCACTGCTACCCATATATATTATCTAATACAATATAAACTCTCTACTTGGTATATTTCACAATTTCTAGTAAAAATAATACTTTAGAGTATAAATTGATCATGAGTTAATAGTAGCAAATTCAAACTCCATATCTATATAAAGCAAAAATACATGATAATGAATAATATAGTTGAGAATTATATCTCATTTATGTACTCCATTATTTAATTTTGCACATATAAAGTGGGCAGGCGAAGAGAATTGTATTTAAAGGGACTATTTTAAAAATATGATATCCAACATTTTAAGAAGTTGAATCAAATTTAACAAAAGTAATATCAAAAATATTACTAATGAATGGTGTCACAATAAACCTATTCACAGTGTGATTGCTAACACAATTTCTCCTATTAACACATTTTGATACTCATAAAATATGTAACCTTGATCTTCACTAAATCACACAAAATTGCCAAATTCACCAAAGAACCGTACCTCAAAGAAACAGAAAATATGAAGACCTGATGTGAGCTTATGGTCATAACTATACCTATGTTTACCCGTGTGGGTGTGCATGTTTTATGTGTCACAGATTTGATTAGGAAATATTTTTAAATTGAACTATATCCCTCCTTACTCGATCTACTTCCTAGTAAAAAGTAGAACAAAAAAAATTGCACCACTTAAGGCTAGGATTGGCTTAGAAAGATTGTCATCATCTTGCTGACAATTTGTATTAAAAAAAAATTCTGATAGAAAAGTTCTTGCAAATCATCCATCTTACAAATTAGAAAAAGAACAATTCCATCAACGCAAATAATAATGATAACAACAACTTAAAAAAACATACGCTCAAATAGTTAGGAAATTATGATAGAAAAGTTTTAGATTCATTTCATTAATGCACTCAAAGTAAATTCAATAATATGACTTACAAACATTCATTCATTTTCTCCAACACAATCCCAATCTCCTATTCCTAATAACATCCTAATCTCTACAAAAATCATAAAGCTTAGTAAAACGTATGATTCTAATCACCCACTCACTCTAAAGAAACTTATTTTCTACTTTTACTTATCTCCTAACCTCCCACTAAATAAGGCAAATTAGGGAAAATTAGGGAAAAGAGCTAGAGTTGAAACCTTTAGAAAATCCTTATGAAAAACTTCTAGAAATTAGCAATTCTACTTAATCCAATAACAAACTAAAGGAAAAATTTTATACCTTTTTTTCTCAGATGATAACCGAGTTAGACAAGATATTTTCTAATTAGCTGATAAGTAAACAGAGCAGAAAAGGAGGTATTAATCTCATTATCATCCTAATTGTATTATTGGTGCTCCTAATAAAGTTCTTGATAGGCTTTATACTTACTTTATTCTTACAGAAAATACCTTAAATTGAAGCTATTGAAAAAAATTTGCTATGTTACCATGATAGATGGGTTCTTCCACCAAACAGAGATCCCTCTAATCATCACTACATTAAAAGAATAAGAAAATGTAAAAACATATTAACTAAAATAAAAAATAATTTCAATGGGAAAACTACATAAGAAATTAGAATAATCAGAATGAGGGAAAAAATTAAGAATCAATACTAAAATTGAAGATATTTGATTTCTTTTTCTCCATCATATTCCAGCAAAGAACAAATTTATACAAGCAATGAGCTGCGAAATTAATATTTTCGTTTAATTTGGAGTCGAGTAAGATGAAATTTGAATAGTCATTGCAATTAGTAGTAATTATTTGATTACACAGTGGGATGAGAAAGATAAAAAAGATTGGATTATAGGTGTGTGTGAGTGTGAGTGTGTGTGTGTTCGTGTGTGTGTGTGTGTGAGAGAGAGAGAGAGAGAGGGGGGGGATTGAGTAGGCTGAGTTGGAAATCATGGGAATTGGTCCATCTCATGATTTATAGCTTTTACAAAGATATGTTGTAGGAAGAGAGTCGATCAAGTTGAGAGATATATAGAGAGAAATAGAGAGAGGAAAGAGGCGGACAAATTTTGACGCCATAGGGATAAGGAGATATAGAGAGAGGAGAGAGGCGGGCGGATTAATTTTAATGCCATAGGGATAAGGAGAACAGTTAGAGAGGGTCTAGAAGAAATAGATGATCAGTTTGCAGAAGAAGCGATTAAGACAAAGGAACAGAGAAATAAGGGTTTTAATTGATCTTATTTCATTTAATATATATTAATTAATTTAATTTAAATCAAAATTGGATTGGATTGAATTTGATGGGAATTATAAACGTTGTAAATGGCAAAGTAGGCATTCAAAAGTTTTGACACTCATTCTCTCTTTTATAAGTAGTATAGATTCTAGTGAAAAGGAGTGTACAAAGAACATGTTTCCTACATGTCTTGAGAGTGGTAATTCTCATTCTATCTTTTTACTCTCTGGTGATCATTTTTTTCAGAGTAGTGACCACATGAACAATTATTACTAGACTAAGCTTTTCTTTTCTCCAGTGTGATTCTCCTTTATGTCCTAGCCAACTCTTGGTTTGAAGTGAGAAGAACTCCGATGGTTTCTGTAAATTCCACCAATTTGTATGTTATAAGGGCAACTCCAACAAGCTCTCACTCCACCTCCTAAGGCTGAGGTGGCGGCGGGAGCTTGTTGGAGGTGCTCCAACAAGCTCCTAGGCGGCCTCCTTAGGTTGATGTGGCCAACAGGTAAGAAGTGGGGCCTAGTGGAGCTCCTAAGCGCTCCGCGCTCCACAAATTTGTGGAGCACTTGGGAGCTCCTAAGAAATATTTTTTTTTTTACATAAAAACGTCTATCCAACCAGCAGCTACACTATGTTGTTCTTTGAGCAAAAAAAAAAAACTTGGAAATAGCCGTTAAGAAATAGTCGTTGAGATTAAAAAAATAAAAATAAACAATAAATTTTTTTATAAATTCTCAATTCACTACTCAAATATAATTGAAAGTAATGGGTAACAAAAATAAAATAGAAGAGTGGTTTTTTTTATATTGTTGGAGCTCCTAACTAGGAGTTTGTTGGAGATCAACATTAGTTAGGAGGTCTCCCATGATGATGTGGCATAGAAAATGATGGGACATGATCTTGAGAGGTATTGAGAGCTCTCCAACAATGACTCCTAACTAGGAGCTCGTTGGAGATGCTCTAACAAATATGAGGGGTGATGTGCTTTACAAGGAATATAATATTTCCATAGCTAGGGATCTATTGATAGTTAAAAAGAACAGGTTAGATGTCTTCAACTTTGCATTGTTTGGTACATTTGCTCATGTGGTTCAACTGGTTAGTCATAAGAGTAGAAATCTGTGCATTCCTAGGCGGAATTTTTTTCGTCTAGGATGTTCACATCCTAGATGGAAAAAATTATGTCTAGGATATTCCGTCTAGGATGTTACATTCTAGACGGAATTTTCGTCTAGGATAGTATCCTAGACGGATTTTATTAACTATTTTTTAAATATTTTTGGTCCCCGCTATCCTAGACGGAAATTTACGTCTAGGATAGCTTCCTGGACGGAAAAAAAATAAATTTCATTTTCGCGGCTTTAGATTTGGAAATCTCGCGGCTTCAAAAATTTCCCCCTTATTATATATCAAAACCCTCCTCCTGTCGTTGGTCGCATCTCACCCCATCAATTCTCGCCCAAATTCCCACCTAAAAATCTCACCCCAACCCGTTCTCTCCTCCTCCTCCTGTTCTTTGTTCCCTAAGACCATGTTTGGATTGAGGGTAATGGGGGTGAGGGGAAGGGAGGATAACTTTTAACCTTGTTTGGAAAGTAAATATAGCAAGTTAATAGGGGTGAGGGGAGGTGAAAGGAGATGAGAAAATACCAGGATTTATCCCCCCCCCCCCCCCACCCCCAATTTGGGGGGTAAGCAAGGTGAAGGTAAAGAGGGGGAATACAACAAATATAGATAGACATATTTACCCCTAGCTAAGATCAAAATCCAACAGCTGATATTTGCTCACAGAAACCCCACAGTATAAACTCTCTGTTGCTCTCTGCCTCCACCATTTCTCCTCCGCGTCTTCTCTGACCTCCGCTTCTCTGGTCTCCGCCATTTCTCCTCCGTGTCTCCTCTCGCCTCCGCGTCTTCTCTCTCCTCCGCGTCAATCTCGCCTCAAAATTTTTTCAAGGTAAGATTTCTCTCCTCTTTCTTCAATTTTACTGCAGATCTTGTAATTAGCTCCAGTTTTTAAGCTCGTTTGGATGTTGATTATGTTGAAATTAGTCAAATCTGAGCAAAAGGTGTGCTGGAGTCTTTATCAAGGGTTTGTTGGTCTTGATCTAGGGTTTCGAGAATAATGAGCTACTACTTGTTCACTGACTATCCTCAATTACTTATAAGTTGCAGAGTCTGTTTGAAGAATTGAATTATTTATCATGGATTTTTTTAATTAGCTTAGAAATTCTATGGCCTAGTTTACCTTTTTGTTCTTTTGAGCGGATGTAGATCATCTCGACGTTTTTTATCCATACAACTTTTATGCCTTTATTGGGATTGCTAATTTGCTTTAATCTCACTCTACCTCAATAGTTTGATCTTCACTAGGATTTGTCTAATTTTTGTTGTAACTGGGCAAATTTCTTTCCTGTTTCAAATTTATTGCATATCATAATTGTCTAGTGTTTTAAGCACTTAATATTGCTTCCACCTTTAATTGTTTGAGTCTATATTCATACAAAACTACTAGATTATTGTACAATTGTAATCTTTTGTTTCAACGGATTTTTCTTTCTTAGATATGTTTACTAGCAAAAATTGTTTAAGATTGCTAACATTTTTAGTATTATTAGAAATTACATTAGATTTTGAATTGATTAGAAAAAACTGTGAATATATATATATAGACACACACACATTAAATTCCATGTCTTAACTGTAAATTTTTTAACTTGTTGAATAGATAATGGACGTATGGTTCTAATTTCAACACACATGTAATATTGCGGTTGAATATGTTATTTGCTTATTTGCTTATTGGTTCGTGCATCGAAGAGATAGGATTAGGAGATTAAATATTGACCCTCAAGAACCTAAAGAAGTAAGAGATGTTGTGCGAGAAATAATGTCTCAAAGAGTTATATGTAGTGAAATGATTCGAATGAATCCACCAGCTTTTAACCAATTGTGCGAAATATTAGAGATGAATGGTGGGCTTAAACCAACTCGAAGGGCTACTATTGAAGAACAAGTTGCAAAATGTTTATACATGTTGGGACACAGTGTAACAACTCGTGAAGTAAGTAAGATATTTGGACGATCTGGAGAGAATGTGAGTCGTCATTTTCATAATGTTCTAAGAGCTATGATAGAGTTGGAGGAAATTTTTTTTGTACAACCCGATGGATCACAAGTTCCTTCGGAGATACTCACCAATTCAAAGTTCTATCCCTATTTCAATGTGATGATATCTTCCTTCACATCTAATCTTGTATAGTTTGTTATTTATTAGATTTTAATTAATGTTTATGACATCAGGATTATGTCGGGGCAATTGGTGGCACACATATTCGAGTAAAAGTTTCCCCTCGAGACGCCTCTAGATATCGTGGTAGGAAAGACTATCCAACACAAAATGTGTTGGCCGCATGCATGTTTGACTTGAAATTCACTTATGTTTTGCCTGGATGGGAAGGAACTGCATCAGATTCTATAATTATTAAAAACGTTTTACAAAGGCAATTTCCACTTAAGATTCCTCAAGGTAATTATAAACTAAAGAAAAGCCTAAAATTGTGTCTTTGTAATAAGCTACTAATCAAAATGAACTTATTTTATAGGAAAATATTATCTGGTTGATGTTGGATTCATGTTACAAAGTGGATTACTTCCACCCTATAGAGGGGAACGCTATCATTTGAAAGAGTATTCTAGAAATCCACCAAAGAATCCACGCGAGTTATTTAATCTAAGACATGCATCACTTCGGGATGTCATTGAAAGATCATTTGGTATCTTGAAAAAAAGATTTCCCATTATAGCAAGTTCAAATGAACCAAACTACAGTGTTACAACACAAAACAAGATCATTTTAGCTTTTTGTATTTTGCATAATTTTTTAAGGGGAGTCAATCCAGATGATGAATTTCAGGAAGGGGATGAGCAACATAATGAAAATCAATTTGAAGAAGATGATGTAGATGAGGACGAAGATGTTCGTAGAGGGGAGTGGAAAAGAGATGGCATCGCAGTTGCTATGTGGCAAGATTACTATCGATAATTTATTTTAGTTATGCTTATTGTTTGTTTGATTTGTACTCTTTATTTGGGTTATCTTCTTCATTTGTGTTGTACTTGATAAGTGTTAGACTAATATCATTTTAATTCGGTAGTATGAATGTTAGTTTATTTATTGTGATCTCATGTCATCTCTCATTGATAGTTTTCAATTATTGAATTGTGAATAATTAATTCCTTCTAACATTATTGTATGAATTAAAGGATGTCGAAAAGAAGGAATGTGGAAGGTGATTCTTCTCGATGTAGGAATGCTAATGTTTTGATATGGACTCCTAATATGGAAGATAAGCTAATTGATGCTTACTTGAATCAACATGTAATGGGAAACCGAGTTGATGGGAATTTTACATCAACGGCTTATAATGAAATAGTAGCCGAACTTAAAGAAGGCTTTCCCGATAAGCCATTTGATAAGGAAAAAGTAAAGAATCGCATGAAATATATGAAGACAAAATGGACAATTTGTTATGATTTGTTTAAGAATGTTGGAAGTGGTTTTACTTGGAATCGAAGCACGGGTTTATGGAGTGCGGAACCTGAGGTTTGGGATAGACTAATCGAGGTAAAATTACACAATCTTTATTTTTTTATCGTATTAATACCATTTATTACAAGGATTATCATTGTAGTGCGGAACCTGATTTTAGTTTCAGCATTGTGCTGAAACCGAAATGAGGTTCCAGCTGCTGAAACCTGATTTTAGTTTCAGCACAATGCTGAAACTGAAACCTAAAATCAGGTTTCAGCAGTGTACTGAAACCTGATTTCAGGTTTCAGTTTCAGCACACTGTTGAAACTGAAACATATTAGGTTTCAGCAGTGTGCTGAAACTAATACTGAAATTCCATTTCAGCTTCAAGTTTTCTGAAACTTTTTCTCTCTTGGAAAGTTGAGCTAAAATTTGGTGATTTCAGGCTCACCCAGAAGCTGCTGAATGGAGGACCAAGTCTAGCCGAAACTATGATAAACTAGGAGCTTTTTGCAGCTGATAGAGCAAATGGGGAACTTGCTGAAACAACGGCTGAGATACAAGAAAGGAGGAGGGATTTTAGTGCAAGCAATGGCTTTGATTCTCATACAATTGACGACATCGATGGTATGGTTTCTCGAAATAAAATTTTGTTAGAGAATTTCGATAGGATTGATGATGAGGACCGAAATGACAACAATGATGAACATGTGATTACCCCTGAAACCAAATCAACTGCAAATTCACAAAAGAAAACTAAAAAATCAAAGGACGAAATTTCTGTTGTTGATCAGGAGGTGATAAAGGGTATGCAGAGGATAGCTGAGGCAATTGAATCCACTGGTGATAAATACATACAAGCTCTTGAACGTGCTCCAATGAAAAGTAATGATGTTTGGAACCATTTGCTTGAACTTGGTGTTGAGACTGCTCAAGTTAAACAAGCGTATCTTTTCCTAACTAAGCATCCAGAGGATCTAAAAGCTTTGCTTGGATGTCCATTTGAAGAGCGCAAGGAACTTCTTATGATGATGTTATCTTGAGAATCTATTGTTATTTATTTTTGTAAGTTGTATTGCCGAATTTGATTATATGTGGCAATTACAAACTTGTTTATTTTTGTG
Organism: Asparagus kiusianus; assembly: GCA_022839385.1. Lineage (NCBI taxonomy): Eukaryota > Viridiplantae > Streptophyta > Magnoliopsida > Asparagales > Asparagaceae > Asparagus > Asparagus kiusianus. The sequence continues at coordinate 9,925 of BQKN01060870.1, read as the reverse complement.
TTGCTTATGGCAAAACTTATTATGAATGTGGTCATATTTTGCTAGAAACATGTGCCAATTGCAAAACTTTGATTTTATGAATTATGTTCCTTTTTTATGTAAGTTGTTTTTGCCTATTGTTTATGGAAATTTGTGTTGATAGTGGATATACAATGTGGAAGGAGATGATGACAAGCACAAACTTTTTATTTTCATCTTTTTATGCATTTCACTTTTTTTACCCTTGCGGATGTAATCTTTAAAGGAAGACGATCACATTCCTTGCACCTTGTGCTGGTGAACTTCCAAGCAAGTTTTTGATTGCGGGAACATTGAATTGGTTGGAGAGCTAATATTATTGACTGATGATCACTTTACTTTTATGGAGTTGGATTTGTTCATGTTGTAGCATGTATATCTGTTAATTGCTATTTATATGTTGCCATAAGTGCAATATGGAACATTTTATAGCTCTAATTTGTGTTGATAGTGGATATACAATGTGGAAGGAGATTATGACAATAATAATATATGGCAATAGATGCATATTTGATATTTAATTTCTAACAACAATATAACCTAATAATATGTGAGGGTATTTTTGTCAATTTATATACATTCCATTCCCTTCCTTTCCCGTTTTTACACTTTCCAAACGGAGTGAAATAACTTCCCCTTGATTCAGCTTACTAATTTCCCAAACAAGTTTTAGAAATTCTCTTCCCTTCCCTTAACTTAACTCCCCCTGGGTTCCCTAACTTCCCTTCACCCCCTCCAAATCCAAACAAGCCCTAAAACCCCCAAAACCCCTCTTATTTTTCATCTCAGCTTCAGGGCGAAGATCGCTGATTTCAGGCTTACGGGGCCTTCATGTCTTGGAGCCACTGGTGCTTGTTTTTGCGATGAAGTGTCAGGTTTTAAATTTGTTATCGTATCTATGCGCACCCATGTCTCCTCTTGCAATATGACAATGTTATTGAATCTCATTTGCGCATAATATGTACATGGAAATTGGAAAGCTATACAACTACAATTTGATGGGCCCTTTCATTTTTCAACATAGAACATCCAAGTTATGATCATCAAGCTTTCCTCATGCTTTGTTAAATGTTGTCGAGTCCAATTATGAGGTGGCTGTATGGATCTGCATGAAGCTCTCTGCTTAGATGAACTTGATTACTTTATAACCATCACTTTTCCTCTGATTAGTTTTACCTTGGACACTTGTAAGTGTGGAGATGTTTGTTTAAAACTATAGATAGAATTCTTAGGTTATTTTGAACCGGAAAAAAGTTGAAAATTAGACTGATTTTTATGGGGGCACTAGAATCAATTTAATATATAATCTTGTTTAGCTATTGACTGATATGAATAAATTAACTGTAGATCAGGTTTAAGCCTGTCTAGTGTTTGTATATCTTGAAGGCATAGTTCTAGTGATGAGGGTTTTGCCCCGACTTGAGCTCGAAGAAGCCGAAGCTGAAAACTGATGTGTAGCTACACCATATTTAGCTGCTTACTCATCATATAATCTTTAAAAATAATTTCTAATAGTATTATGATAAGCAGTAGTAGTAACGGTTTGACCATCATCAGTGTCTATAATCTGTCCATCGTACAAAGAATTTAACAAACTTCTAAGCCAATATCCTTCAAACAAGCATCAATAAGAACCCTCAAACCAAAAATTAGAGGAATAGGCCTAAAATATTTATTAAATTAACTTTCCATTTGAAAATTTATATTTCCAAAATAATCATCCATACGATATTTATTAAAAAAAATTGAATATTGAAAATTTTTAAAGCAGCTAAAGTAATGGTTGGATAATAACAACCAGATAATAACACTGTAGCATCATAAAAAACTTATAACATCTCTTTTAAATTACTTATAATTGTACATTCATCTTCAGTTATTCCATACATGCTACCAGAGCTAACTAGAAGTATAAAAAGCAATAAAATTATGTATAACTTCTTTATATTCTAATGCTACACTTAACATTACATAGGTGGAATTCCACCTATGGTGAACATCTTTTGGAATTAGTCTGGGTTTCATATTTTTTTTCTTTTACAGAATTGTTTCCATCTTCTAATTCTTTATTCAAAATCATTATGAGCATAAGTTACTGACCTAATCTTTTCTATCATGGGTTTAATTTCACTAAATGCACTTTGAACAATTAAATTTAAAATATGACAAATACATCTAATATGAAAAAGATTATCATTACATGATAATGGCAGAGATGTTTTGATAAAATCAACAGCTACATTATTATTACTTATATTATCTAGTAAAAGAGAAAATATTCTTTCTAAAATTTTTAATTTTAAAAGTTCTTCAATTATTAAATTTGTAACATTAATATCAGTATGTGACTCTTCAAATGCAATAAAAAAAATAACCCTTTTAAACATTTGCCAATTTTCATCAAGCCAGTGTGTTGTGATATATAAATAACCAGTTTGTGCTTTAGATGTCCAAATATCAGAAGTTAAAAAAATTACAGTTTAAACTTTGAAAAAAAAATTATTTTTTCTTGTTCCTCCTAAAAATGTTTTAAAATATCACGTTAACAAGTTTGACGAGAAAATTTTTTAAATACGGGGTAAAAGCCATCTGTAAATAAATCTTCAAATTCATCATCTTCTACTAATTTAAAATGAAGATTTTTAAGAATAATAAACCTGATAACGCATTTCCTAGCTCGGGCTGCGTCATAATTCCAACTACCGAGACTACCAGAAGATGAGAATTGGGAGAGAATAGATTGTCGAATATCACCTTGAGAGGACTGGCTTTTGTTGTGTTTATCTAAATGACGTTTGAGGTGGTTGGTGCTACTCTTATAATGAGCTTGGAAAATATGGTCGCACAACGCACACTTAACCTTCTTGGTGAGAAGCCTACCGTGTTCATCCCCGGTGACGTCTATCTTCTCGAAAAAAATTCCACACATCGGATCTCAACCTTTTAGGAGCTCTTGGTGCAGAATCATCGCCATCGGATTCGGGATCAACATCGGTAGGAGGAGGAGTAGCTGTAGGAGGAGGACTCATTTCCGGAGTTGGATTTTGCTCTTCATAATCAGATCCGGAAGTCATTTGATTGAAGAATTAGAGAGCTAAAGCGATTATTAGATAGTATAAGAGTGTATTAGAGAGTATAAGAGAGAAGTAGATGAGGTTTGGATGAGGAAAACAAATGAAAACCCCACTATTTATAGAGGCAGACCCCTAGACAAATGACCAAAATACCCTCATTTCTTTACCGATTTTTTTACCATTGTGGCCAAAACTTTTGTCGGGCCGATCTGACCCGGGTTTCCGGGCCCGGGGCTCAAATGGATACACCTAAGTACAGGCTATATCATTTTCTTGCTAAGTTGGCTACAGTGTTTCTGTTTCTTTGCATTTTCAAACATTTTCCTTCAAGATTTTAGATGAAGGCTTGACGTTTTCATGGTCATGAGAATTTAAGATTTCTAATTGTGAAGTTATGTAACTTTGGATGAAGACTTGCAGTTGTGGGTTCCTATGCTCGTGAATCAGGTAGCTATAGCTAGGTTAATTTCTTTAGATTTTAGATTGATATTAAGATGCTGGGGAGCTGTTTAGGACGTGGTTCTTTATTTTTATTTTTATTTTATTTTTTTCCTTCTTTTTCCTTTTTAATTTGTTTCGTGAGCCCCCTTGAAGCCCTTTTGATATGAAAGGAGCACCCTTTAAATGATGAAATCAGCAGCTTGATGGTAAAAGCTCGTCTGTTTTGTTGATCTTTTTTAAACTAGAGTTACAATTTCCAATTAAAGTCGATGATTTGTTGATCTTTCCAAAATCGATAATTTGTGGGGTAGTTTTGTAAATATCAAGTTTTAGGAGGGTAGCTTCAGAAATCTCGAAAATCAATGATTCGTGCAATAGCTTTGTAAACATCGAGATTTAGGAGGATAGCTTCATAAATACAAATGGTTTAAGGAGCACTATATCAAGTGGGGTTTTCGCATATTTTCATGTAATGGAGTTTTTTCTGCAATTTGACCGATAGTGTCAATATAGATAAACCGCAACTAAGATTCACAGTCGTAAAAAAAAAAAAAAAAAAAAAAAATTGGCTTTAGTCGGCTGTTTCGATTTTCTAGCCCCAGTTGTAACCATATAAATAAAAATAGAGACAAACTGGAACCATATTACACTGAGCTAAGGCTTAGCATCACATCTGGGCTTTTTACCAGATAAAATAAAATGGTCAAGAATAATTTACTATTTTTGCTCCTTCGATAATACTGTATGCCAATAGAACTGGTAAAATTTGCAATTGGCAAAACCCTCAGCAAGTTTACAGCTAGCTCACCATCCATCTGAATCTACAAAAACGGCTTTATATCCACTTGAAAACAGTGTTAAGGAAAAATGTGAAGAAACAAACCTCAACGAAGGCTCAGTTACGATGCCCCACCCCAAAGTGAAACCTTCGAGCATGTGTATCATTCAAGGCATATTCTAGCCTGAAAGGGCCCAGTGGTGAGTCTATGCGTATACCTAACCCATATCCATAACCTGATCCTGGCTTCCCTCGAGCTCCAGCAGGATCACCTGGTACCAGAAACAATATGGACTCACTTCTAAAGAAAATACCGTTAGCGCTTCAAATTTTAAATACATTAACATAAAGAAAATTGAAATGCATAAAGCATGCAACAGAGAGCAGAAAGAATAATACAGATAGACTCAATTCAGGTTAATAATGTGATGGATCCTTTCCCCATGTAAGCTCTTAACTTTTGAGGAAAGAGAGTACAGCAAAAACAAAGGATAAACTATCTGCATATTAAGGCATACCAGGTACAGTTGCGCCTGATCTGAGATCACTTCCATAATCAGCAAATAGAACACCTTCTACCGGTCCATACTGCAAAAGAGGGAAAAAAAGGAAAATAAATCAGAAAAGAGCAATATTCCTTCTGCTAACCAAATATAACTATCATCTGCTGCAGAATTTAATTGCAAAAAATAACAAATGCTAATGTTCAGACTTGAATCACGATGACAAGACTCAAGATACAAAATTTTCACACATAACAAAATTGTGTTTATTTGCTTCCATAAAAGTCTCAAGTACCAAAATCATTGGATAACTTGATGTGGATAAAAGGTTGTCTTAAGCTGAAATTGAAGAAATTTAACTTTTCTGCATGTTTATGACTTACATTGCATTTTTTTTTGGGTGAATAAATTTTCTACATTAACGTTCTAGTTAACAAAATAAGGAAAAAAGATATATGCAGAAATGGAATATTTTTAAATTTAAAAAGAAAAAGTTAACGCCCTACCAAGGGAAATGAAAGTTCCCCACTGCCAACAGCATATGAACTGCCAGAACCCACAGCACCTTCTTCATAGCCTCTAACACTGTTGGTCCCACCAATTGCAAACGCTTCGTGGGGAGGAAACCTTCCCGCCACATGACCACCAGATAAGCTACATGAGGGGAAAAAACACAGATAAATAGAATGTACATTAAAAGAAGATAGTACCTTATTCAAATTGTTTAAAAAAGCAAACACGTGACTGACAGGTACAAATAAGACTCTGCAAGAACATTCAGTGGGATGCAAAGTGAAGACCTCAATTGAGTAAATACTTGAAACTTTCAGTAACATCAAAATTCACATAACATTTACGTTTTTGCTTAGCTCAATTTTTTTAGCTTTAGGATTTGTTTTCTCTTGGTAATGGCACAATTAAGACTAAGATTGGGGAACTAACTTCACATAGAAAAACATAAAACTTAGTCATGGATTTTCTTAGGTAAATGAATGAGATGGGCATAGTTTACAACATAATTTTTTCAAAGCAACTCGCCAGCAGTCAGCAGATCCTCCCTTTTTACACCTTCGTTGCCCCAGTGTCAGACTAAGATTGTGAAACTAGTTGCAGAGAAAGAAACTAGTAACATCATACTTATTCATGGGCATTCTTAGGCAAATGAATGTGATGAAAATGGTGTATTACTTAACGTTTTCAAAACAACTCATCAACCTATACTCCCCCTTTTCACCTTCACTTAAAGATGAAAGCAATTTTCAGAGCAAGGAAGCACCCAGAAAACTTATAATATACTAAGGGAGGTACTAGTTTCAGAATGGTCGTTTCAACCATTGCCAGCTTGACAGGCGACACCATCCCCGAGCTATTTGACAAACAAGACCATTGTCCCAAAGGAAAGAAGTTAATGCTTTCTCCAGTTAGAATTTATTACATTTAATCAATATGACTCCGAATATCTTTCCTGGTAAGATAGCTTCTCAAATAGAATAGTGATTACGGCTTTCGTTCCCAGTAAAATTTGTGATGCTCATAATTTTATTTCTACAATGGATTACAGCATGTTGAAGAAGAAAAATATGTTATTGCAATTAAAGAACTTTCGAGATGAACCGAAAGATTGTGACAGATACTAACACAAAAATGATTATATCCTATTATGCATATTTTCGAATGCTAGAAAATGGAAACGCTGCTCATGCCAACAGAGTATGACAGGATACATTACCTAAATAGCAGTCGAGCAGGACCAACTTCTACTCCCTGCCGGGCACGAGCAGTTGCTCTGTTAAAACAGAGCCACTCGGGTAAAACGGGAAGTCCTTGCTCCACATTGAAGGCAAGCTGCAATATAGAAGTCGCATAGTAAATGAGACAGGAACCAGTGGATTATGTACTCTTTAATGAATTACATTAAAAAAGGAGGAGCTAAATAACTTGCCATTGAGGCCCCATGATCGCCAGAACCAGTATATATGCTTTCAAGTTTGGCAATTAGCATGTCATCATGAGTATTGCCACTGCAACATACACAAACAGAACCAAACTTATCAAAATTGAATCTAGAAATTTGAACAAAGACATAAGGGAAAGAAACATATAAAAGCAATATCTGATCTTAGAAACAATAATTGAATCTAGAAATCTCAACAAAGAAATAAAAGGGGAAAGAAAATATATAAGCAATATCTGATCTCAGAAATGATATCGATAATACACCTTGCAGTTAAAGGGCTGTTGTAGAAATCTCTGATGATTGGAGCTCCACCGTCATCATGAGCACCAGCACGCTAAGAAAATCACTCCATAAATTTGAAGTATTCCAAGAAATAGAATGCAGCAAAGACAATGAGGAAATAGGGAAATAAGCACAGGTTTTACCACATGGTCCAAAGCAATAATGTTACCCGAGAAAATGCAGGATGTAGGATAAAAGTAACTGGAAGAACCATCATACCATGAAAAAAGTCACACTAAAGGATCAAGTCAGCTATAGAACACTACCATAATAACCGATATTAAAAAAAATGAGAGGATCTTAAACTTGAATGTGGAAGCTACCAATAGAGTAAAAATATCACTAAGCACTCTTCTTTTTCCAAGTTTGGATGAGGCAGTTATAGATACTTTCGTAAAGAAGCTGTAAAAATTAGAGGAGCAGATAAAAGAGGTATATAAGAGCCAGTAAGCCACAAACATTGTCAAGGTGAAAGAACAACGAACAAAGTCAGAATAAGTAAGAGTAACGAACAAAGAACAGCAACCACAAGTTAGTTGAAATTCGGCCACCTCACAGCATTTGTCATAAAACAGAACCCTATCCGTGTCAGTTGGTAGTATAGAAAACTCAGTTGTCCTCTCTTAATACCTCAGATAAGTGACTCCAGATATACCAGAATACACAAACTTGTCTTCCGTAAAAGTTAAAATTTAAGAATACCCAAAATGATGTTGTTTTGAGTATATTTGCCCACGGGTCCAATGGTCACAAAAATTAAAGTTTTTTTCAGAAATAGAACAAATCATATCACTAGATCGATGAGTAAATGAACCGCAAACCACATGTTTTTGATACAACATATACTAGACCACAAAGATTACAAGATACGGTTAGACCATGAAGTAAGAGGAAGAGGAGCAGGAGAGAAGGGGGTGAAGATTAGAGTTTAAGATATGTAGCAGGAGAAAGCTCCTCCTATGGCCACAAAACTCTGGTACACGATACATATACAAATTATACACTCATATGCTTCACTGCCACAGAGGCAAAAGCATATGGGCAGTAAATGAGGCTTAACTCCAAACGAACCTATTTTAAACAAGGGGAAAATGAACAAAACAAAGAGTTCATTTCATGTGACACAACTCATTGCTGCTATTCGCTCAAGCCCTATTACATTTTGTGCACTGAAATATGAACCCTTCATAATAGTTACCAATCAGATGTTGATTATCATAACCATGACCTCTTCATGTACAGCAAATTCCAAATACTTGAGGATCAAACATATGACATCAACTCGTGCATCCATGAGCCACTGACAAAAGAAAAGTGCTCACTTTCACCATAACAATAAATATGCAAGTTTTAGACAACTTGTTCTGATATATATCAGACGGGTTAAGAGCTCAAATCCCATGCCAACTACACAGTTAACTGGGAACTAAAGGAGAAACAAAATAGAAACTGTGCAAGTATGTACATGATGCTATAAGAAGGCCTGAAACTGGAAAACGATCACGGAATATCATACCTGAAATATGAGCCCAGCAGTTCCTTTCCATTTTGGCCTGAAAGGTCGACTGAATTCAATTCCACCTGAGACCCGCCTAATTGTTACACCGCCTCCTTGATTTCCATGCACAAGTGTTCCTGGAGTCTTTGAATTCTGGTACAAGAAGAAAATAAAGAATAAAAAAACAAACATTAACACAAATGTCATATCAAGGAATTCACTGTCTTCTCTGAATTTTGACCACCTGAATCATAATTGATCTGGATGTCCTTTTATTATCTCCTTGAATCCATGGATCAATATAATTTATTCGAAAAAGGGAATCAACTTGGCCCCTTTCTACTGAAAGATTAAGTTTTTGATTTCTCCCAAAAACATTCCTATGAGAATATGTAAAGCTGCAAATAAATATAAAACATGAGTTAAGCATACAATGAATTTCTGATGTATGTATGTATGTATTTGTGCGTGCGTGTAGGAAGGGGAACAATGAACTCGCACCACAATTGACATCAAATCAGTTTTAATGTTACTACAGTTTCTAGTAGGCAAGGACAGACACTTTAATAGTAAGCACTTGAAGGGAAAGATTTTGGCACACACTTATTAGCAATTTACATATCTCTAGAGCTTTTGTGCCAAAATGCTGCTATTTATCATTATCCTAAGGTTTTTGGCCTACATATGGCCTTAGACTTGAGTAACTCATTGTTAATAGCTCTTAAGGGACACATTCCCGTTCTGACATGATTTGTATACAAAGGAAACTGAAATAGAAAGGTTTATGACAGAAGACTTCTTTATCTTCAAGATAAGGTTTTTACAGACTATTGCATCCCACGACTTATTAAAAACAACTTATCACATGAAAAGGAATAACATCAAGTAAGCAACCCAAACACTGTTGTGACTCTAGCAATCAAAACAAATTGAATTTCAGTATCACTTCCTCAGAAATCCTAGCACCAAAAAAGGATTCCACTCTGATTTTGAATAGTTCCTCGTTTCAGGATTTGAAAGAAAAAACATAAGCTAAACACGCAATAGGAGAAATTAATATCACTCTATGAAGGAGAAAGTGTTAACCTTTGGGTTAATGCAGGTTTTTCTTCATGTATGCAAAAGAGAATTGAGGTGATCTTTTATTTCTTTTATTTTTTATTTTTTTTGGGTCTATAGCATCCTAACGTGTTAAGTCTATTCATTCTTAGGTTACACTCCTAACTTTCTAGCAGTAGAAGAAACATCTCTAAAAACAAGTACACTATAGATTTCCTTATTCTCCCCAGAGCACATGAATGCCCACCACAACAATAGGTTCTTCTCAATGGCGGAGACAGAAAATTTCATAATTGTGATGTCAATATATATATA
>BQKN01060861.1:0-20439 GCA_022839385.1 Asparagus kiusianus | reverse complement strand
AAAGTTGGCTCCATTGTCGATTCCATTGAAACTTTGATTTGTTTACAAGAAATTACAATGAAAATAGAAGAAAGTACAACTCTCGAGAAAATAACACAGAAATTGTTTATCAACTCCTGCTTTTGTGGGACTTTGCCTGTGTCGGGAACGCTTTAGTTCGTGGACCACCGATTCGAAGATCGTGAGGTTGTTTTGAGATCCTTCCTTCGTTTATCGAAGTAGGGATTTGCAGCGAATATCTTATCGATGTAAGATGTTCACTCTTCCAAAGATCAAGTCTGAGCTTAGATCTCTAGGAATCACCAAATGATGCTTGTCAAAGGGTGAAAATTCTCTCTTTCTTCCTCAAATTCTCCAAAAGCTCAAGTCTCTTCTGCTCTAATCTGCTCTCCGTGCTTTATTTCGTGTATAGGGGGGTATTTATAGGGGTAGAAGTGCACCACAGCAGAAATAGGGACAAGATAAATGCCTAAGTGATTTCTCTTTGGCCGCTGCAGTCTACATTGCCGCGGCTATTGGCGCGGTAGTATAGACTGCCGCGGCCAAAGAGGCGGTTACCAGCACGTTTCATCGTGCTTGAAACCGTTCTCCCACGACCTTTAACCATTTTTTTTCGTGGTTTAACTACTTGTCCACGTCAGCACACGTTCTATTTCTGATACACTGCCATATGACTTCAAATAATCATCATATAACTGCATTATAACCGCTGTAGCATCCCCCTATAATGGCCGCGGCACCATAGGTTGCAGCGCCTAAGCCGCGGCACCATAGGTTGCAGCGCCTAAGCCGCGGCACCATAGTCTGCCACGCTTTAGCCGCGGCACCATAGGCTGCCGCGCCTTAGCCGCGACACCATGTCCTGCCGCGCCGCAGTGTGTTGTCTGACGATGTGTATATGTTATCTTGCTTCCTTTGAATGATCCCTTCTGATTAAGAGACTGGTGTTTACCGTCTTCTATTTGTCTTGAGTGGTATTTGGATGTCTGTAAGCATTTTTTGACGCCTACACTCGCCGACCAAATCCAAGTGACACATTCTCTTTCTCTTTGACTATGTCGAAGGTCAAACCCCGACGACAGCTCACATTCAAGAAATAGGAGAGGGGATACATCCTCTTCATGTTGGGGAGGAATAAGAAGCGATTATCAACTCTCCGTAGCAGCTTTGAATCTTCTGCATGTGTGAGGTGATCATCGACTGGTATACTATCTCCGAATATGAACGCTGGTTTGGGAAACTGGGCACGACCGGTAGGGGTCTCCATGTCTAAATCAGTGATCAGAATCCTGAGAGTAGAGCATCGAGGGAATTTAATCATGTCCGCTCTCTCCGAGTTAGGGAAGGTACACAGTGGAATTCTACTCTGAAGACTGAATATTTCATTCGCGTCAGGTCCACCAATATATCCAAAATGATGTTCTTGTGAAAGCGGCACGCTTGGGAGAAGCACTGCACAATCAAAAGCAAAGGTTAGCAGCTAGAAGCGAGCTATTAACATAAATATAAAATCTCAAACGCGAAGGTCGAGCCTCGCATCAGAAATCTCAAACGCGAGAGTCGAACCTCGTGTTGAAAAACTTAAACGCGAAAGTCGAGACCCACATGGAATCCCAACTCTGCGTTTTCATCAAACAGAAACGAGTCATCTTTCTCGTTGTCAAGAACCCATCTAGGGTTTTCAAAGAACTTTCCCAGGCAAGTTATTTTGGTCAACACTTACCACGATAGGGAAGCCCCTGCGACGGCGATGACGACGATGATGTTCCCGCACGAGCAGGAACACCGCCGGCGTCCTCAGCCGATGGCGTTTTGGAAGTCGCTCCAGCGACTTTCTTGGAGTTAGAACCCATTCTCTAAGGCGCCATCGATACAATCGATCGGAGGAAACGCTTTTGAACGAGGGAGACAGACTACGTCAGAGATCTCGCTGAAACCAAACGAGAGTTCTCGTTCTTGGAAATAGCCAAAAATTTAGAGAGTCAAGTGACTCTTGATGTAACCACTCAGGTCTATTTATAACAGCCGTCAAGCTGTTAAGATGGCACGGGATTCTAGGAGTGAATCCCAACCATCTTTGAAACGCGAAGTTCACAACCGCGTTCAAATTCCTAAGTGCAAGGCTCAAGCTAGCGTCACGAAGGCCTATAACCTCGCGTTTTGAATCTCAAACGCGAAGGTCACCTTAGCGTTGCAATTCTTCTAAATAAAGAACCTACACTTGTGTCTTCAAACACGACACCTATTCTTCAAAGTCATGAGCCCTCTTAACAGAGTGTTAATCAAAACCTCTGTATCTTCTCAGCATCTAAATTCTCATTGGGTTAATATTACACCCCAGACAGTCATCACCCCTACAGAGTTTAATTTTATCTGGCATTAATACCAGTACGGCTATAGCTCCTCTGTCAGAATCCACTTATCGATTCTCATTAATAGAACGATAAGTCTCTAAAACCATTCAGATCATTGTCAATTTATTAGCTCTCCTCAGCAGAGTAATAAATAACCAGTTTCCAGTGGGATAATAAAATTTCCCAAAATCTTGTTCAAATCACAAGTGATACAATTCATCGCCCTGATGATAAAACACTTAGCAGTTCTCCCCAGTGAGACGCTACAATATTCTTTCCTCACAGATGTCACGTTAAAATTACACCTCTGACAAAATCAACTTACCGATTCTCACCAATAGAGCGATAAGTCCTCAAAATTACCCTGATCATAATATTTTTTCTGTCACGTTAAAAATCACACCTCTGACAAAATTAACTTATCGATTCTCACCAATAGAGCGATAAGTCCTCAAAATTGCCCTGATTGCAATATTTTTCCCGTCACATTAAAAATCACACCTCTGTCAAAATCAACTTATCGATTCTCGTCAATAGAGTGATAAGTCCTCAAAATCGCCCTGATTGTGATATTTCTCCTGCCAAGTTAAAACTACACCTCTGGTACTTATAGACTTCTTTTAGTGTTCAAAGCAAAAATAACACAGGAAGAATTCTACTAATTAGCCCTATTATAGGAAAATAATAAAATATTAATCCTCAGCAGTTTAAAATTTTCTGGAGTTATCTCAAACGATAATAAAAAGAGTTTTCTGCATCAAAACCATTGTGGAGACCTATTCTAAGTCGGGAATACATCTCGGTTATTTCTCGTGATTTGTTACTTAAAATCAAAACATGATATATGCAAGAAACAATGAGGAATCAATATCACTTTTTATTCAAGAGCCAAAAAAAAAGTGATACAAGACAAACTTGTTCTTATCAAAAGAACATTACAAGTGCAAAATTCACTCGCGCATCAAATCAAAAGAGACAAGTTGGGTCCTCACTTCAGTTAGCTCCTCCTCATGAGTGGCTCGCACCATGGCTTCAGCCTTGGCCCGGAGTTCTTCCTCACTGGGTATGATGATAGCCGCTGCTTCATTCCTGGCTTGTTCCAAAGCTCGAGCCTGCGTGTGATATTCCAAAGCGCCAGTAGCATTTTGGATACTAAGGATATTGACAACATTTTCTTCACGGGAGAGTTCAGCCTTTAATCGCAGGACTTCAGCCTCAGCTTCAACAAGTCTATCACTAAGCGAATTCATAGAAGTAGTCGAGCGTTCTAACTTTTCTCGCTTCCGAATATTACGCTCGCGAAGCTCCGTGATTTGATGCTCTCTTGCAGTCAAGTCTCGCTCTATCGCCTCCCGGCGAGCCACTTCTGCAACTTGAAGACCAGCCAAAGTAGACATAATTTGTGGCTGAAGCTCTCTGCGACCCAAGGCTTCAAAATGCTGTAATTGTTCTTCTAAACGAAGGATAATCTCCGAACAGCGCTCGAACCACGGAGTGTTCCCCACACTTCTGACTCCGCTTAAGCCTGCCTCCAGAAGAGGTCGGAAGGAATTAAAAGTTCCCTGACCACTCACTACATATTCAATCACCTTCTTCGCAAGGCTATTCAAATACACTAAGGAAATTTGAAGGAACTCAGGTGCGCCCGCAAGACTTGAAGTGACACTTGGGATACTCCCCTAGCCATTGAAATTGGAGCAGGGGATCTAGGCACCGAAGCTACAGAAGCAGTAGAAACATTCAATTGTGATGGGCTTGAGGTCAAAGCCATCATTGCCCTTACCTGAGATGTGCTTGGACGTGCCTCTGTTGGAGTAAACGAGATCTTCAGCAATGCGATAGGCGAAGCAGCGACAATGCATGAGGCAGGCAGAGGCTGCTCTTGTGCAGGAGCTGACACCTGCACGAGCTGTTGCTCCGGAGGAGAAGTCACGATAATAGCCCCAGGTAATGCTGCAGTTGAAGCAGTTGGCACAGGTGAGCCTGGTAAGTGTTGCTCTTGTAAAAGAGTTGGCACCTGCGCGACCTATTGTTCTAAAGAAGGAGGAGCAGTAGTAGTCCCTGGAGGATGTGAACCTGCACAAAAAAAGGGTCGGAACGCGGAAAAAGCATGTGGAAGAATTTGAAACAAACCCGGCTTACCGGTGAGATAAAAAGGAGTATAACCAGATGCTTTATCAGATGGAGCCTTAGGAGCATCATCGAAAGTAGTGATGTTATCCATGGAATCATGTCCATCATCACCTTCACCGTCACCTGGCACGTTGCCAATTTTAGCATCCTCATCACCTCTATCTTCGTCAGCTGCATCACTAATCGAGGAGCCTTCATAATCAACTCGCTCCTCATCATCCCGGGTAGCTAAAGGTTCAGGAAGATTTGTGCCAGCAGCTGGTTTAGTCATAAGTCCCGTTGTCGGACTAGGACTTAAACCACCAGCTTGCGACATTAGTGCTGAAGGAGGAGGGGATGGATTCTCTTCGAGACCCCCTGGTTCTAATGCAGGAGACTTAGGAAGGTCCATCGTCGGAGCAGATTCTATATCTGTAGCCATTAATTCACCCTCTTCGTCCTCGGAGGGATGATAAGAAGAAGCATCGCTCGATAGGGCCGGGCCATGAGAATGGAGCCTAGTTCTATGTGGCAAGCCTGTAACTGAAGATTCCTGTTGATCTTCATATTCGGCAGCTCTGATAGCATCAGCCATCAACTTGGATTTTTGCTGGCCTTTAGGGGGAGGAGACTCAACCATCAACTTCCGACGGATCTGCTTATCGTACCGGCCGGCTTCATCCGTAGAGAGTTTTCTTTTCCCCGCTGCTCTCGTTGTGGGAGAATCAACCACTTGTTGCTCCTCTCCTGGAACAGGCTCAGCTCCTTGTTCTTCTTCCTGCCCAGCAGGCTGATTCTCAACAGATAGAAACTCGTCAATCCCTCTCAAGCGGGATGTCTTGGACCCCTTCCTTGAAGCATACATATGCCTAATGTCTTTCAGGCAAGATGTGTTCAAGTTGTAATTAGGAATCTGGGAAGCGGCAAAGTACCAATTACAGAAGCTCATGGAAGTGTAGGAGTTGGGTGTTTTATGGAGAAGCCTGAAGATCGCTTTGGTACAACCTGCCACAGAATAGTACCAAGCCCTGGCCCCTTCATATACGTTGCCCACAGCTGAGAGCTGAGGGCGAGGGTTCCCAACGTATAATTGATCATACCCAAATTGGCGGGCGAACCTATAGGGTTGGTAGGGCTCGAGGAAACAGTTGGCGCCTTGTCGGAAGATCAAGTAGCCTGGCCTGATAGAGAGAAGCCAATGGAAAACACCCCCGCTCAGCCGAGTGAATCCGTTAGGACCCGCTATATCCTAATATTCTGCTCCATAGACGCCGCCCTCGAAATCAGGGAAATAACGAAAGATATGATAGTGGGTGTCTCGCAACAAAATTTAGCGAATCTTAACCATATAACCCCCTTCCTATTTTGCAGATTCTAGTCGTTGCGCAAACGGAAGGAATAAGTCTCCTGGGGGAGAGGCTTCACTTATTAGGGGAGGACAGTGAAGCACGTACCAAACCATCAGATAAGTATAAGGCAATGTCACCCTAGAATTGGGAGTTTTGAAAACCTTATTACCCCCAGACTCCACCTCTGTAACATCAACGAAATCCAAGGCTAACTCCTGCAGTCCATGCTGCAAACGGCCCACCATGGCGTAAAGCAGATTCAATGGCCTCCCATATGACAAGAGAACAGCAGGGTAGATCACCTCAATAGTAGGAGCATCAATCGGCCTGGTAGGAACGACGCACCGGTTGAGCCATAGCATTAAGAATCCATCCAACAGGGCCGTATCATAAATAGGAATCAAAGCTTGGTAGTGGAAGCTTTCAAATTCCGTATGAGCCGGGAAAACATCTTCCTTGGCCTCATTGGTGTAGTCGGAGGTAGCATCGGCGATTTGGGTCTGGACCTCCTCTAAAGTGCTTGCAGATAATCTGGTCACTGAGGCTCCCTTATTGGTCAAGTTCTGGAATAAATATTCCGCCCAAGACACTTGTTTAATGCCGCTCCCTCGAGCCTCCATCTGCTGCATACAAATGTGGAAGTGACACATGACTTCCAAGAGGGTAGAATAAATTTCGAGGCTGGTCTTCTTTAAAATTTTAAGTTCCGCTGATCCCAGAACAAATTCTTCGTACGGTAAATCCCCAAGAAGAAGACCTGAGACTTCATGCATCTCATGAAGAGCGAAGCCTAACTCCCCCATAGGGGTAAAGAAAGTACAAGTCTCAGGATTATACTTCTCTAATATGGAGAAGAAATAAAAATGGCTCTGGATAATCCCGAACTTAGTAGCCCGTACAGGAATCTGCAAGCCAGCTCGAGCAAGAGGTACTTCCAACTCCTCCAAAACAAACTTGGTCATTCGGGTCCACCACCTTATCACTGGAGAATGAACCCAGCCAGGAGTTCTAAATCCTTGCGCAAGAAACTCTCCTTTCTTTGCCAGAAACTTCTTGACAAAGGTATTCGCCGGACTGGCCACTTCACCGACAGGGTACTTCTTAGCGAGCCGTAAGGCCGTCACCTGTCTATTGTAACCAAATGTGCGGACGCCTTGAAAAGTCAGGGTTCTGAGAACAACTCCATCCTGATCCTTAACAAGGTTCCAATCCATGCGCCTTGGGATGGAAGCGCACTGGAAGTATGATATGGGGAACATCCTCTCCATATTGGGCAAGAAAAGGTTGCGGTCCCCGACTTTCCGCAGCCACTTGTAGTCCCCATCATAAGCAGCGCCTGCCTCGAAGTCAACAAAATCCCCGAAGAGGAATCCAGGTTTGACTATTGGCTTACGGCTCAGGTTTTCAAGTCAAGCATCTGTAACCAATATCCTAAGGGTCTCAGAAGAAGCTTGGGTGATTAGTTCCACGCGACTCTTCTCCTTAATTCAGAAAACTGGGAGTTCTTAGCGCAGGTTGAAGGTCATATTCAGATCCACACCACCTTCGTGCCCGGAATGGTGGTGAAAAGGGAGAGGCTCGCTGGTATGATGCACTGCAAAAATAAAGAAAAAGTTAGACAATGCAAAGGCAAATTTTAGACGCGAAGGTCGAACCTCGCGTTGAAAATCTCAGACGCGTAGGTCGAACCTCGCGTCAAAAATCTCAGACGTGTAGGTCGAACCTCGCGTTAAAAAGTTTAGACGCGTAGGTCGAACCTCACGTCAAGAATCTAAGACGCGGAGGTCGAACCCCTCGTCAAAAATACTAAACGACGGAGTCCAGCCCCGCGTTATTGAAACGAGCTTCCTCGTTGATCCAAAGATCAGAACTTGCCGAAGCAAGTTTAATGACTACGGAGGTCGTACTCACCGCCGATCAAAGGAAGTTGGGACGGCACGTTCGCCTGAGCAGTAGCGCCACTGGCCGACGCAGACGGCACCGACCCCTGAGCAGCGGTGACGTTGGACTTAGAGGGACGAGAGACAACCTTCTTGGGTACCATGGATCTCAGTTGAAAGAGAAGATGAGAAGTTCTCGCCAGAGATGAAAACAAAAATTTTCGTTAAAGTTTCAAGAAGAGTCGAATAACTATGATTTGACCCCCAGTAGTCTATTTATAGGCAGTTGTGAGCTGTCAAATCGGAACGAGATTCTAGGCCAGAATCCCGCCCGAACTCGATCTCAGCGATCGAGTCGGTTGAGATTCCAAACGCGAGGCTTAACCAAGTGTTCAAATTCTTAAACGTAGGGATCATCCACGCGTTCCGATCCTTAAAAGCAGAATGTATCTACGCATTTGAACCGCTATAATAGCAGCCTCTCGACTACCAAGGCTACAGCACAGCCCCAGATATATAAAAGAAGAGCTAACAGCGATCATCAAGGTTACCAAAGCCAAGAAGAAACAGGCGACTCCGCTGGGGAGTCTATTGGATGAGTACAGATAGATTACAATCAACAACATTGAAATCATTTGGCTCGATCCGACACGCAATTCATTCTTCTAAGTGGGCTTAACATCCTAACCTAGATTAATAAAGACAAGAGCTGCGCACAACTCATTTTTCTAAGTGGCTTAACATCCCAACGAAGATTGATGAAGATAGGAATCACGCGCAACTTATTCTTCTAAATAGCTTAACATTCCCACCAAGATTAATGAAGACAAGAGCTGCGCACAGATCATCACCACCAGTTGAGCCGATCAAGAAAAGAGATAAAGTGGATTCCTCTGAGGCTGCCCTCCCGACTAAACTTAGGATAAAGCCCCTTTCATGTGGGCTTGCGATTCTCTCTGTCTATGACAATGGATCTGTCTTAAGTCCAGAGGTGCTCAACCTCATGGAGGATAACCTCGTTGACAAGTTTGCAAATGGTGTTTCTATGGTTGCTTCGTCATCCTTGGCCCTCTCTTACCCAACTTTTACAGCTGCGCCTCACATGTTCGTCAATACCTACAAGAACGTCCTTGCTATTACTGTCGTTCCTGTTACATCTGCTGATAATGCCGCTGCTTCTGCCTCTAAGGAAGAAGAGAAGAAGGACGAGCCTATCGATGAGTCTGACGATAATTTGGGATTTAGTTTGTTTGACTAAGTTCATTGTCATTAAGATTCAAAAGTTACGTTGTTTGGTTTGGGGTGATTCGATTTCGACATTACAACAACCAGTTTCGCGACGTCTTCAAATCAGACGGAGTGAACAATCAATCCACTAAATTTTAGGATCCAAAGTATTCCGAAAATTCATCCCAGTCAACCATGAACTTTCAAAAACTTTGGAGGGGGTTCTATAGGCTGTCTAAAAATTACAATGGATAGCTGATCCCTATCAAGCCCCAACAATGGAAGTTACAATCAGACGACTTTCTAATCACTGCATCCGCAACTCTACAATCGCTACAAACACGGCCTCATATTTGAGATGATTGATCTTGATGGCTGCGACAACAACATGACTAATATTATGTTAGCAACTATTAGAGATACTGATGAGCAATATAATGATTTCAGAAATAAAAGGTTGGACTTGGTTGATGAGTTGCTTGGTAGAGAGCTGTGGGCAAATATCCGTCTAAAAATCACAATGTATAATTGATCCCCATCAAAGTTCCAACAATGAAAGCTACAATCAAATAGCTTTCATGTCAACAAACAAAAGCTGCAAATGGAGGACTTTTCACATAGATTGAGAAGAGTTACAATTCAACGACACTTCCGACAACTGATGAAAACTCTATTCAGCAGTCTTCACAATCTACAGTGAAAGTTATAATCTGATGACTTTCACACCCCACAACAGCTAAAGCTAGGATTACTGAACAACGGTCCTTGTAACGCTCTGTAGAAGAGGTCACAGATCAACTAACCCCTTCTAAAACGCGGAAGTCATCCCCGCGTTATAATTCTGGAAATACAGGCGACCCTCGCGTTTCCAAGCTGCAACAAGCAAAACGTGAGCGACCCTCGCCTTCTGGATGTTCAGTCAACACCCAACCTCACGTATCAATCCTAAAGACGCGAGGTT
Source organism: Asparagus kiusianus (assembly GCA_022839385.1). Lineage (NCBI taxonomy): Eukaryota > Viridiplantae > Streptophyta > Magnoliopsida > Asparagales > Asparagaceae > Asparagus > Asparagus kiusianus. The sequence goes on along the minus strand of BQKN01060861.1, from coordinate 10,556 downwards.
AGGGTCCTGAACGCCAGATTAGGCGTTTGACTCGTTCAAACATGAGTCGAACGGTTTTAGAACTGCTTTTCCCCACGATCTGAGGAAATCACGCCCACTTAGGAGCGGATTTAGAGGGCAGTTACAACCTCTTATCCACCTATAAAATCTCAACAAACTCAACTGAGTTAGGGGCTGGCTTTTTGGAACGGAGAGACAGCGGCAGAGAGGCTTCTTCAGGATCTCAACCGTACAGAGTGGCAGGAGAGGCGACTTCCTCGAAGATAGAAGATTTGAATCAAATTCAGAAGATCAAATCTAAAAGGATTCTTCAACAACAGAAGATCTGCTTGGTCATTAAACGAATTTTCGGTTCTAACAACTCTCTTCACAGAGTTCTAACTCATTCAGAGTTTTTAAACTCGTCAAGAGTTGCCCATCAAACTTTCCAAAGAAGTTCATTGTTCCCACGAGATAAGACGGTCGGATCGTCAACGGAGAGCAAATTCGACGCGAACAAGTGAAGGAGGCACTCCATCGCTACCAAGAAGAACCCAGTTTTAAACAAAGGGGAGAATCAAATTCGTTCTCCTCTCTTTTGTAATCGGAATCCAAATTATAATCGATTTTGAGAGAATACAAGTCAATTTTTCTTTCATCGTCTTTTTACATCGAATTTTTCCAACATACAGTTCCTATTTATATTTGTTTACATTATCGATTCGAAAGCAAAATCTAAATTTATTTCTCCTTAATAATAGGAGAAGAAGATATCCTCTGCATGGTGTTGGAGCTTCACCCGACATAAGCATAAGATCATCTACATCATCCTCCACGCCATCTATAACAATGAGAGCAGCCCTAAGTAGTTTTCAGGCCATACCATTTATCGCACGCATCTCCGCATACTTGTTTGACAAGATTGATCCAGAACTGCATGTTCAGGTGACTACTGAGATGACTAGAGTTGCGAGGACGGCCAACTCAATGGACGATCTCATGGGGTATGCTATGGAATATTTAGGCGGTGTGATTCCCCATAACGCATACGGTGGAATCATACGGATCATAAGCTCGATTGGCGATAATTCCGGTGCTAGGCAGAGTGGCGTTCAGGTACCTTATTTTTTTATATGTATAAATTCATTTTTGTTTACTATGTTATTAAACACCACATATTATTTTTCAATTGGATCTTCAGAGTGGAGATATTGGAGGGAGCAGCACCCGTTCTCGTAACCGGGATAGAGATGCTACTGACGACGACGAGAGTTGAGGTTTTTTATTTATTTTAATGCAATAAATAGTTTTATTTGTTATAACACTCTACTTTTATTCATGTTGTGTACCTTTTATCTTAATCATGTGTATTGTTAGTGAACATGTGGTTGGATGTATATATTGGTCCGAATTGATTGATGTATATTTTGGATTTGAGCGAGTTGGATATGTGTATTGTGTATGATAAAATTGTTGGATATGTGCATTGGATGGTTTGATTATATTTGGTTATTAATGTAACTGTTATGAATTTTGATTATATTTAGTTGATTGGATGTATTCATGTAATTCTACAGGAAATCAAAAATTTTTAATAATTTTTTTTGCTGTAAAACAATCAAACTTGACGGAATTTCCGTCTAGGTTGGTGCAACCTAGACGGAATTCCGTCTAGGTTGGTTTTACTACAACCTAGACGGAAAACCGTCTAGGTTGAGTCAACCTAGACGAATTTTCCGTCTAGGTTGAGTCAACCTAGACGAAAAACCGTCTAGGTTGACTCAACCTAGACGATTTTCCATCTAGGTTGACAAACTAGACGGTTTTCCGTCTAGTTTGCCAATCTAGACAGAATTCCGTATAGGTTGGCAATCTAGACCGTATTCCGTCTAGATTGACAATCTAGACAGAAATTACACGACCGTCTAGGTTGCTTTCCGTCTAGATTGGCAATCTAGACGGAATTCCGTCTAGTTTGCTTCAATCTAGACGGAAATATTCTAGAAGGAGCAAACTAGACGGATTTCCGTCTATCTAGATGGAACATAGAGCAACCTAGATGGAAATTTCCGTCTAGATTAGTCGTTTTTCTACTAGTGCTTGTTTAAGCCCATATAGAGATTTTATCAATTTGCAGACCTTTCTTTCTTGACCTTTGATAATGAACCCTTCTGGTTGGTCCATATAAATCTCTTCTTCGAGATCGCCATTTAAGAAAGCGGCCTTAACATCCATTTGGTGAATAATCATCTTGTGAATAGAAGCTAAGGCTAGAAGAACTCTAATAGAAGAAATCCTAGCTACAGGTGAGTATGTATCAAAATAATCAATACCCTTTTTCTGAGTATACCCTTTTGCTACCAGTCTAGCTTTATATTTCTCAATGGTTCCATCAGGTCTTAATTTCTTCTTAAAAATCCATCTACAACCAATTGGTTTACATCCTGGAGGTAAGTCAGTTAAAACCCAAGTATTATTTTCTATAATAGATTTAAATTCACTATCTATGGCTTCTTTCCAAAAGGGAGCTTCAGAAGAATCCATGGCTTCTTGGAATGTGTTTGGATCACCTTCAACCAAAAATGTAAAGAACTCTTCTCCGAAGTTCTTTTCGATTCTTCCTCTCTTGCTTCTTCTGGGTTCTACTTCTGTCGATTGTGGAGTACTAGAAGATGACGCAAATCTAGAAGGAAGTGTGCTAGAAGAGAGCTCACTAGGAATCCTAGTCTTGAAAGGGAATATATCTTCAAAATATACAGCATCTCGAGCCTCAATGATAGTGTCGTTGGTTATATCACTAATATCTGAGTTGACTACTAAAAAACGGTTTGCATTGCTATCTAATGCATATCCAATAAATACAGCATCTATAGATTTTGAAGCAATTTTTCTCTTCTTAGGTTCAGGTATCTCTACCTTAGCTAGACATCCCCAAACCTTAAGATAATCTATTCTAGGTGTTCTACCCTTCCAAAGTTCATAGGGAGAGATATCAGATATTTTGTGAGGCACCCTATTGAGAATGTAGCAAGCAGATAGGAGTGCTTCACCCCATAGGTTTTCAGGTGCTCCTGAGCTGAGAAGCATACAATTCACCATATCCATGAGAGTTCTATTCTTCCTTTCAGCAACTCCATTGGATTGCGGTGTGTAGGGAGCAGTCACCTCATGAATAATACCGTGTTCTTGGCAATATTCGGTCATGTTATTTGAGGTATATTCCCCCCCACGATCTGATCTTAGAATCTTGATTTTCTTCTCAATTTGATTCTCAGCTTCTGATTTATATATCTTAAACTTTTCTAAGACTTCATCTTTAGTTTTAAGAAGATACGTATAACAATACTTTGAATGATTATCTATGAAGGTTACAAAGTATCTTCTTCCACCCCTAGTAAGAATTCTGTTTGAATCACAAACATCACTATGTATGAGTTCTAGAGGTTCAGAATCTCTATGAATAGAGTAGAAAGGTTTTCTAATGGTTTTAGCTTGAACACACATCTCACATTTGGAAGGTGGATCTATCCTGGTTTTGGGTATTAAGTTTAAGGATGTCATTTTTCTAATAGTTCCATAGTTTATGTGTCCTAACCTTCTATGCCATTTGTCACAAGATTCAACATTTAAGATTATGGAAGAAGAACTTTTATTATCAGAGGATCTTATTACATTCAATTTAAAAAGACCATTACAAATAAAGCCTTTACCAATGAATATATCATTCTTGGTAATTACAAACTTATTTGACTCTTTGACAATTCTAAATCCAACTTTCAATAATACATATTCACTAATCAGATTTCTCCTAAGTAATGGTACATGTAGGACATTGTGAAGAGTCAAAATCTTTCCGGAAGTCATCTTTAGGTCCACACGTCCACTTCCCATTACTTGTCTAGTCGAGTCATCTACTAGAATTACACTTCCTCCACTTGATTCCTGATAAGTTGAAAACCAAGAGCTGTTAGAAGAAATGTAAATATTTGCTCCAGAATCCAACCACCAGTCATCAGAAAAAGTGGTACAATTTACTACATAAGAAGAGGAAGCTAACCTAAAGGAATCTGAGTTATTTTCTACCATGTTGACCCTATGACTTGCTTCTTCACCCTTTTCGCCTACAGGAGTCTTGATAGGAGCTTTCTTTCGGTAGTAGCACTGAGTCGAAAGATGATTGGTTCTCCCACAGACATAGCAAAATTTAATCTCAGACTTTTGGCTAAAAGGTTTCTGGTTTCTAGAGGGATTGGGATGTTGGTTAGGACGATGGGAATGATTCTTCTTCTTGAAATTCTTGCCCTTGGGTTTGTGATTTGGGTTTCTAAAGTTCTTAGGCTTACTTTTGCTTTCATTTCATTTTTTGGCTTGGAGTTTTGCCTATGTTGGTCCTCTATCCTAATACCTTTGAGGGCTTGTACAAGGGTCAAGTCACCTTGCAGATGACGGAGAGCTTTAGTAAAATCGGACCAAGATGGACGAGGTTTATCAATAAGACTAGATACCTTATATTCTTCAGAAAAGGTATTTCCTTTCGACTGAAGGTATCGAATGTAGTCTTGAAATTCATGAAGCTGATCATTGATGGGTTTACTATCTACCATAACAAACTTATTAAAGGAGGAGGAGGAGAAACGTTCTATACCAGCATCATCTAAACCATATTCAGACTCTAGTGCTACCCACAATTCTTTTGCATCCTTATACTCATAATAAATGTCATACAATTTGTCTGAAAGAGCACTAAGGATTCGATTGTAGCAATGAAAGTTTATTTCCTCAGGAGATTTGGAAATCCCGGATGATGTGGTAGGTGTGGAAGTAGGTTCAGCTTGTGATGATGAAGAGGGCGTAGGTGTTGATAGAGAAAAAACAGAGTCAATAGCAGAAATTAGTCCTAAAGTAGTAAGCCAATATTTCATCTGATTAGCCCACCGTTTATAGTTCAAACCGGTGAACTTCTCAGGTTTGGCAAACTTAGATAGATCAGAACTAGCCATAAGTCTAAAATAAAAATTGCTAGTCTTGGTAATTCAAGGATCTGAGAAAAGAATTGTTTGTGAGATATGGACTTATAACTATATGACGATGACTAGCAAAATTCAAGAAAGGAAATTCACAATTGTATGCTATTAAAATGGATGAAAAAGAAGCTATATGCAAACTGAATATATTGAGAATATAGAGAACTACAAAATTTCTTTGTAATGCAATATCAAATGAATAGAGATTATTAAAAGCAATTAATATGTTTTCAAAGAACAAGCAAAGATGCAGAAACTCAAAGCTTAATATTAAGAATTAATATAATGCGCATTTAATTTGCACAAATGTATAATTGCTTATGTTTCACAACCAAGCAAAAGGTAATTCCAGCAACAAATTAGTTTAGAGACAAAGACATAAAGAAATTATGCTTAAAGGGCCTTGCAAATGGGCCTTCGTGCAACTCTGCTCCAAGTTGGGGTTAAGAGACTTCTATTTATCTTTTTAATATAACAAGAACGTAATAGATATCAGTTAATATGCATATAGAAGAATTACAGAACAATGTGAATATTAACTTGGATATTAGGAAAAATAGAAATTAGGCAAAAGGATGACAGAGCACAAAAATTCAGATTAATTATTTAAAACAGAAACAAAATAATGGGAATATTGTTCTAGATTGCTAGAAAAACATCACTGCAAATAATTAAAAAGGAAAATCAGAAAGTTAGAAACGCAGGCCTGAGAAGGGGTAATCGTGTGCTCATGGCCTAGAACAATAGTCGCTGCCTTCGCAGAGACGATTTGATGCGACCACGCCTAGCGGTAAGAACCCCCCGAGAAAGCCGGCACCAAAGTTTACTGCGAAACTTTGATCTCTTGCTCAATGGATGTTTGCCCAAAACTAAAACAGAAATCGAAATATTGTACAGAATTATAAGAGAGAGCTTGGGAATTTCTCACTGTTATTTTCTTCCTTTTGTTTTTCTTCTTAACTTCATAGTTGCCCGAGATCCCCTTTTAATAGCCCTTGAGAATTTTCCGTTGTCGATGATGAGGCCGGAGAAGACGCCGACGTTACCGCGGGAGAGATTTCCGCTGTTGCGGAGAAGACGCAAATGTAATTGCTGGAGAGATTTCTGCTCAGAAGAAAAAAGGAAGGAGCAGAGAAGGAAAGAGCGGAGAAGGGGAAAGTGATACAGAAGATGAAGCGTTCAGATGAGATAAGGAATAAACATTATGCAAATGTACCCCTCAACAAATCATATTTGCATAAGAACTCAAACTTTTTTAATTAATTCCAACATATTTTGCTTGGGTTGAAGAACTTCCTACTCCTTTCTTCATTCATGTTTGACCTAGTCATGTGTAGAAGATAAACTCTCTTGAACTTTCTCTTTTGTAACTTTACACTCCTAATCCCTAGTACATAATATTATGTATTGTGCAATTTACAAATGCGGTTTTTCTAAAAGGTGCTCATGGGCACTCGTTAGGGATGAGAGTATAGAGAGAAATGAATGACAAGAGAGTATAGAGAGAAATGAATAACAAACAAGTTCATTCTCATTTGCACTAATTTCTTTACTTATCTCACCTTTTTGTTTCTTTTGTCTCCTAATGAGCGCCCATGGACATATGTTAGAGAAACCCTAACAAATGGTACCATTAACACAAGAAAGTAATAAAATTTTAAGTAAGTTTTTGGATAAGCAAAAATACATGAAATTTTCTGTATTGATATTTCTATTGTGATCATAAATTTCAAATTTTATTTTACTTTTTGTTTGTTTTTCTTTTTGACTTTGTATCGAGTAATTAATTAATAATAGAAATCTTTAATGATAATTTATAACCCGACACATCAACCCGATACGACTAGACCCGTTTATAATGGGGTCCCCTTATAAATTGGGGCAACCTAATAAATAGGTCAGTTTTGGATGACTCCGACTTATCCGTATAACCCAACACCGACCTGTAAACTCAATGACCCAAACGCTATCTGGGGGTTAAACAGGAGAGAGAAACCCTATACTTTTCATCCCCAATCATCACGGAGCTCAAAGCGGGGGTGCGAGCGGCAGCGAGCGGCGGCGATTGGAGAGAGGCGGCGAGCATCAGGGAGTGGAGACGAGAGGCGAGCTTAAGGGCAAGCCGGCCAAATCAATTTCATTTCTTGCTCTCGAATTAGGGTTACGATATTAATGGGCGGAGCCAGAGTCCAGCTTAAGGGGTGGCAGCAGGCGGCGGTCGCTTTCGGGTCGGCTCTCGGCGCTCTGATGGATCCGAGAAGAGCGGATCTTATAGCCGCTCTCGGGGAGACCACGGGCAAGCCGGCGTTTCATCGGGTGCTCGAGCGGATGAAGAATAACCCTGAAGGCAGGGTGAGTCTTTCTAGGATTCAATATCCAATTCCACATCCCCCCCTTTTTTTGGGTGGGGTTTTTTTTAATAACTTTTGGGTGTTCGTTTGTATGTAAAGCTGAATTGAATAGATTTTGTGCCCATTGGGAGGAGAGCACTAGCAGCAGTTCTTACGGTAGGTAGGGTAGCAAACTGTTTGTCGGGCAAGCTTATTGCTATTGCTGGTGAGAAACGCCATTACCGTGTTCAGGCACCTCAAAAATCCATTGGTCATATGAATATATTGTCTAGATTAAAACCATTGCTGAATTCACAATATTCATGGCTTTATACGGGTCAACCCGACTAGGAAGCGCACTGAAGTTAGCTTCAATGAACAAATAAAATGGAGGTTGAATGATGTAGGTTCTCAGTTTTTCAATATCGAAGCTTATATATATCTATCTATCACTGTTTTCCTGTTCCTATTGTTCTTGATACGAGTGAAATACTCAAGACTCTACGACATGCAAGATTGGAAGGAGTGTCTACCGGCGGCGAATAATGTCTCGGGCTTCTTAGATGGTGCCGATAGCAAAAGTTTTGTGAACAAAAGCACCTTAACCATTATGTTACAAAATTGCACCTTAACCGTCTGGAGTCCGTGCGTATTTTCTAAGATGAGATTTGGGGTGCCGTTGGTGGGTGGGAGGCTGGAAGAGAATAAGACTGGAATAGATTGGTGAATGGAACAAGATATTAAACTATTAAGTATTTGGCGGAGGATTGAAGTGGAAGCTTTGTAAGAAGTGAATTTGGAATAATTTTTCTAGCATTGCAGCTAAGGAACTCTTTTATCGACAGATGGGTATGTCAACCATTGCAATCATTAGTCTAAGAGAGCTAAAGCGAAGAGAGAAAGGACTAGGAAGCAATTGCCTGGAAGTGGAAGATTAGAAGTGTAGAATAATTCCTTCAGAAAGAAAATCTGTTAGTTGACAATGAGCAACTTTTTTTTCTCTTTTTATTCGTTTGTATTATTAAAGGAGAAAGTAGTCTAGAGAAAGTAGTGGATCTGAAAGACGGGAGAGAAACAAGATGGTAAAAGGTGATAAATTCTCTTTAGAAGGGTTACATACAATGAGCGAGAAAAATAAAGGAGAGGAAGGAAAATGATAACTAACAAATTTTCACTTTGGATGATAACTAAAAAGCTTACTACTAATCGTCTAAGACTTTAGTAAGAAGTTGAAGCAAATTCAAAGGTTTAAAAGGAAGAATTTAAGAGTTCAAAGAGTTCTTTAGAGCTCAAGCCCCTCAACCCCCCCCCCCCAAGACACTCGCCTACCCATCCGCATTGGTGCTTAGCAAGGTTTAAAATATCAGATATCAAGGGATATATCAAACGATCAAAATCCATATGGGATTGTTGATATCAGGAAAATATCGGAGATATCTAATAAATCGGAGTGTCATATCTGATGATGTGCATATATAATAATCTAAACATACTTGATGAGATCTATGCATATAAAAATATAAATAATAAATGTTTCAAATCACTGACCAAACTTTTAAAATAAATAAATATCCAAATCGACATTGTAACATTTCAGCCGATTTTTTGGGGGCCAAAATATTAGTTGATATATTGGAAAAATCATATCGCCCAAAAATTGGCAAAATCGGAGTGTTGTTTTGCAACAAGCCATCTAAAAGGACATATCAACCAACATGTCAGGTGATATATTGATCATGTTGGGGATATATCACCCAAATTTGCCAAAAAACATTAGAGCATATTGAAACCATATCGTTTTGATGAAAGACATATAAAAGGATATGTCGGCCGACATATCGGGCCATGTCGGGGATATTTAAAACAATGACGCTTGGATGATATAATTTTTTAACTTTTGTTTGACCTTCAACAGGAAAGGCATTGATTAACTCTATGTGAGTTATTTTTTGGAAAATATCCTGTACTTCAACTAAGATAATAGATGATTAGCATTTGTTTTTGGCTCTCTGAATCAGCATCATAGCGATGTTTGTATACCTCTCCCCACTAAAGTTAAATATCACTTTCAAAATTTCAACCCATTGTATTGTTTTAGGTTTTGGTAGACACTGTTGGACTCCTACTTAGTCCATCTCATCCTCTTCTAGCTAGGAATTGGAACTATCCTTATCAATTTTTCAGTATCCTTTTATAGGCAAACCTTTTTCGTGCTAACTTGGATATGTCCAATATCTCACTTGGCACCATCATGTTAGTCTTGTGAGTTGTGACTATGCCAAAGCACATGGAAGTTGATCCATGAGGTATTTTATGTCACCTTTTACCTTTTATTTCTCCTCGGCATAGCTGCCAAAGTCTCTCTCTCTCTCCCTCCCTCCCTCCCTCTCTCTCTCTCTCCTCTTCAGTGTATAAAAGCTGCCAGTTGATAGCTATTGATCGGACTTGTTGGTAGTGATCGTTGAAATTGCTAATACTTTAATTTTGTTATAATCTGAATAATAATTGAAGATATTTGCTAATGTAGTAATAGCTGGAAGAGGATGAGACTGGAATAGATTAGTCAATAGAACAAGATATTTAACTGAAGAATGAAGTGGACACTTTGTAAGAAGTGAATTTGGAATAGTTTTTCTATCATTGCAGCTAAGGAACTCTTGTAGACAGATAGGTAGGTTCACCATTGCAACCATCAGTCTAAGAAAGCTAAAGCGAAGAGAGAAAGGATTAGGAAGCAATTGCTTGGAAGATTAAAGGTGCAAAATAGATGAGATTTAGATTGCTATTTTGTCTTTTCTTTCTTTTTAAAGAGAAAAGATGTTGGTTGATAATGAGCAATTTTTTCTCATTTTCTTCCATTTGTAATATTAAAGGAGAAAGTAGTTTGAAAAGTAGCGGATCCGAAAGAGGAGAGAGAAGCAAGATAGGTTAAAGTTGATGTCTATTTTTCGGAGAGTTGCATACAATGAGAGAAAGAAGCACAAAAGGAAAGAGGAAGTAAAATGATAACTAACAATTTTCAACTTTGGATGATAGCCTATGTTACCTGGGTACTTCTATTGGGAAGCTATACCCAATTCCGGACACGTACCCACACCTATACCCGTACCCAAACTTCTTGGACACTTCTTGAATATATGCATATGTTTATTCAAGCCTATACTCAATTATATAGTACATGTCTTAATTTAAAACACTCCTCATACACTTCTTGGATGTATAT